>OZ023265.1:56815890-57018390 GCA_964006375.1 Tillus elongatus
GTTCCTGTCAAAGACGATAGTGCTATTGCTTGTTATATATATATATATATATATATATATATATATATATATATATATATATATATATATATATATATATATATATATATATATATACAGTGTGTCCCAAACTGGATGGGAATGTATTGCTATCTCCGTTATTATTAGAGAAAGGGAGACGGTTAAATTACCAGTGTTTTGTAGCATTCCATGCTCCTTCCAAATCTGACTTGTATTTTGCCCTGCCTCTTTTCGTTTTCGAGTTATTTTAAAAAAATGTCGATATCGTTTTTCTTCAATATCTAAGTAGGCGTTGATCTGACATGTCTAAGACTTGCCCATTCTCAGGACACTTTTCACAGAGTAATCTTTTTGTGATATTCTCAACTTTGGATTGTCATTTGTTTTTTAGCTACAGGTACCAACGTTTGTTTTTATTGTGGCAGCCATATTGGATTTTTCTCTCATATGATAGCCTGTGAAAAGAGCTTTCCAATGATATACAACATGCTTGAGAAATCTTGTAATTGACAATTTTGAGAAAAACCGTTTTGAGGATAGTAGGCTATGAACTCAGATACTAGAAAACAAATGACAAAAAAAGTGTTCAAAAAGCAGGCCATGGACTCTAACAATAGACTTCTACTTTTAACATAATTTTCCGTAATAATTCACGATAAAAAATTATGTGATTTAATTTACAGTACTTAATTAGGTAATAATGCTGGGTAATATTATGTGAAACAGTTTAATAACGAAACCCGGCAATAACAAATAGAAACTTAAACTCCACAAAACAACACAATTAGAAACTGAACTCAAAAAATAATAAAATAGAAACTTAAAAATACACTAAATAGAAAATTGTTCAATATGGCCACCGTTGTGTTCAATGCAATTTATACACCTTTTTGAAACATGCCTGCAAAGCTGGTGAGGGTGTTTTGGTTAATATGATTTATATCTTCCGTGATTCTGTTTCATAATTGATTGATATTTTGTGGTGGATCGAATTTATACACATCATTCTTCAGAGTACCTCAAAAATAAAATCCATGGGTGTTATATCAAATGACACGATTATTAAAATTTTGGTACAAAAATTCTTTAACGATCCTAGCATTGTGAACTGGACAACCGTCTTGTTGGTACCAAATCTCGTACAAATTATCATGAACTCTTCCAATTGTTGGTAATAAATCATTTCTCAATATATTAAGATACATTTCGCCAGTTAAATTATTTTCAAAGAAGACCGGACGAACAATGAAGATACCTGATTTTTTTAAACTGTCTAATCTACAAATATATATAATAATTACCTAATAAGCCGCACCAAACATTAATACCAAATATGTCTTGCAATCGTCTTTCTTTCTTTAGACGGGGATTTTTATTTGCCCAATAATGCCTATTATGGCGATTATACACACCACAGTTTGTAAATCTAGGTTCATCAGTCCATATTATTTTCAAATGAAAATTTTCATCTTGCTGACATTGTCCTTGATATCATCTGCAGAATTGAAGTCGCTTAGGGTAATCGTCAACATTTAATCCTTGTAGGATTGTAGGTTTGTATGGATGGTAATTACTTTTTTTTAATACACGGTGTACCGCACTTTTTGGAACGTCAGTTTGTTCACCATAAAACCGAACAGATTCCGGAGGGTTTTCGCTTGAAACCTGTAAGACGGCCTTATTTCTTTCTTCATTTCTAGGCATTGGTAGTTTTTTTGCGTGGAAGCTATCATCGTTCAATAGAGTGGTCACTATCCTTCGAAATATTTTGGTGTTTGGTTGTTGTCTTTCTGGGAAGTTGTTTTGATATGAATTTGCAGCTGCCTCAGTATTTCGGTTAGAACGAATATAACATTCCAACATTGCAAAATATTCTTCATTATTGAACATATTGTTAAATAATATTTAAAATAAACAGGAAACAAACTATTTAGTACAAAGTTTTAAGCAACGTGTTAAATACACCTCAGGTTGTTCAGATAATTAAAAATGACAGTATTCTTAATTGTCGCGATAGTTTTATATCCATAGCAACTTTTCTTATGTTATTTTTCAGTTGACTTACGTTTAAAAATCAAACAATTTTCAAAGGCGTCTTCGTAAATCATTAATCTCGTTTTTATTGAGTTCTGTTAATAAATTTAGTTATTTACTTGGTTTACCTATTTAATTAAATTATAAATCTTTTTTAGGATAATGTTGTATTGTAAAATATCATTTGTAATAATGGGCCGATTATTTGGTGTGCTCAAAGTTCCTATTTTATATGGTGAATCATTACGGAAAATTATGTTAAAAGTAGAAGTCTATTGTTAGACTCCATGGCATACTGCATTTTGAACACTTTTTTTTGTCATATGTTTTCTGGTATTGGATTTCATAGCCTACTATCCTCAAAACGGTTTTTCTCAAAATTGTCAGTGCAATTACAAGATTTCTCAAGCAAGCTGTACATCATTGGAAAACTCTTTTCACAGGCTATCACATGAGCAAAAAATTAAATATGGCTGCCATAATAAAAACAAACGTTGATACCTGTAGCTCGAAAACAAATGACAATCCAAAGTTGAGAATAGCACAAAAAGATTACTCGGTAAAAAGTGTCCTGATAATGTGCAAGTTTTAGACATGGCAGATCAACGCCTACTTAGCTATTAAAGGAAAAACAAATCGACAAATTTTGTTTTTTTCAAAATAACTCGAAAACGAAAAAAGGCAGGGAAAAATGCAAGTCATATTTGGAATGAGCATGAAATTCTACAAAACATTGCTGATTTAACCGTCGCCCCAGCTCTAATAATAACGGAGATAGCAATATATATATATATATATATATATATATATATATATATATATATATATATATATATATATATATATATATATATATATATAGTAGTCGTCTGCCGGAACCAACAACGACGCACCGAGACCGACACTGGGCATCTAATGTCACAGTATACACCAAAACCTTTGCACGTGTAGCCGAAGGAAGAGTAATGATTTGTGACGTTAGTAGTTGCTTCAAGATATCTTTATATGTCACTGGATCTACTTAAGTTAACAGACAATCAACAATGCTGCTTTTATTCATGAGATATGATACGCTTTCTATCCACTCTTTTCTAGATTGACTTTCATTATCCTTGTATGGTTGCTGGAAAAATACGCCAATTAGGCCAGAGGTATAAAAATACGTTAATATTTTTCGAAAAGTTGTTAGTAGATAAATCCTAGACAATGACTGACCTACCCCGGTATGCAAATACCTTTTGCCGGATGAGACTCCTTGCCGTTTTGTGCAAATACTAAAGTAGTCACCCCGATAAAACAACTCGAAACAATATTAAATTTTACTTTATATTTTTTAATGGATTTTTCTACAGATCGTCAGGATTTGCATGAATACATATTAATGATGTGAGTACGTGAATAACAAAACACACTTACACGAGAAATCATGACAACAGATAAGCAGTAAGCTGTTTGTTCTTGTATACGCTAATGCAAACAGGCGTAACCGATAACATATTTTTAATGTGTCAGATGTGATATAATTCGCTTTATTATATTTAACGCTCAGGTACATTTTATAGTGAGAAAAATTGCATGCGCTGTTTTCTGATTTAAATTTATATTGCATGTAAGAACAATATGTTTTCTTGTAATAGATTTTAGATAATATCAAAACGGGGTAGAAATATTAGACGGGAGATGTAGGGCAGTTTGAGCTATAAAAGGCAAGCATGTTTTAAAACTTAACATATTCTTAGTATAATCTGCACAAACAAAATTGTGTACCCACAACACAAATATAAAATTTACTGACAACAAGAAAATAACAAATAAATTCATTTTAGCTTTTGCAGTAGCCGTATTTTATTGAATTTTTATTTTTAAAAAAATCACTAATAGAGAGGTATCTATGGTAAGACTTTGCAAAAAAAATTTCAAATGAGCGCGAACTAGGACCACTGGAACCCATATCCGGGGTCAGTTTCAATTATATATATATATATATATATATATATATATATATATATATATATATATATATATATATATATATATATATATACTAACTATAACAGGATTTATAACACGGCATTTCTGTACTATACAAGGAGAAGGGTTAAGGGCAAAGCCGCAAGGAGACAACCACATACACGTGTTTCAAGCTTATTAGCCATCATTAGTTACTGAATGCCGTGTTATAAATTATGTTATAGTTAGTATAACTTCCTGGGCTCCGGATGCTCACGCAGGTGATTTCTTTGCCTCCGTGGCTATTTTGGTTATTTGCCTCGGATTGAGGGGCTTCCAAATGTTGCTGCAAATGTGCACTGGTCGCCTGTTGTGACTTCGTGTATTTTTGCATCTCCATCCAGAGCGTTCCTATCTTCACCTGGCTATACCGTACTGATAATGGCTAATAAGCTTGAAACACGTGTATGCGGTTGTCTCCTTGCGGCTTTGCCCTTAACCCTTCTCCCTATATATATATATATATATATATATATATATATATATATATATATATATATATATATATATATATATATATATATATATATCCATCCGATATCTCAAAAAATAATTAACAGATTTCGATGAAACTCGGCAAGTGCCTTTCTTTTATTAATGGCTTGGATGAGTTCGTTAGTCAGGAAAATCGGGCAGGGTTTTCCGGGAAAAATTTGGGGTTTTCTTTTGAAAAAAAAAATTTCTCCGAAAATTACAAAGCTGTTTTAATATGAAATTTTTTACATATATTTCCTTGGGAGAGACCTTGCTACGTACCAAAATTCAACTTTCTAAGTTTACAGAAAATTGAGTTATTCAATTATTGAATTTCCTATCGAAAAGAATTTTTTCTCCGAATATTACAAAGTTATTTTAATGAAATTTAGTGGAGATCTTACATTAGGAAAGACCTTACTACATACGAAAATCAAACTTTCTAAGTTTATAGAAAATTGAGTTATTCAAGTTTAAAGCATTTAATAAAAATTCACTACCATAACGCACTTGCTGCGTCTCGAACTCTTTTTATCATGATCAAGTCATCGTTGATTGTTTTCCCATTGACTGAGTACAATCAAAAATTGTTTCTTTACAGA
This sequence comes from Tillus elongatus, assembly GCA_964006375.1. Taxonomy (NCBI): domain Eukaryota; kingdom Metazoa; phylum Arthropoda; class Insecta; order Coleoptera; family Cleridae; genus Tillus; species Tillus elongatus. Next base: position 56,821,032 of record OZ023265.1, read on the forward strand.
TGCAGTGTGCTTTAAAAAGAACTTTGTTAATTGTTTCTTTTTCTGTCAAAATGATGTTTTATATAACGGTTTACAATATATAAAACCACTCTAACACTTTAATGTATTCCTGTATAGAATATAATGTCAATTATTTTGCACAAAATTTTGTATATCTGCATATATCAAGTGGCCAAATTAATGTTTTACCAAGAAATTTTGGCCAAGGCATTACCGCGAGAATAATTGATAAAACCCTACGGCACAACTTTGTAGCTGCGTATAAGACGGCTGCGTTGGTGGTTATAGAAAATATATTGTAAACACGCATCAGACGCAGAAGCATGCTTTTTTGCCGTCAAGAAAAGAACTGTCTTTCAGTAACAAAATTCGCCAGATTACTTTCTAAAATGCCACTTAAAATTATGAGTTATCAGGTGATTATACATACATCCGTACATACATACATACACACAGCTATTCGAAAGGATTTCCGAGATCTTTAATGTGAGACATACTTTGTTCTCGGGTTGAATCGCGCGTCCAGGATTTATTAAAACTCGACGTTTCGTCTCCTGTTTTGGAGCCATTTTCAAGAGGTAGAGGAAATATGTAAGGACACTCTAAGGCCTCGATATGCCTACTCCTTAGAGTGGTGGACAAAGATGGGTTGGGTTGTTGTAGCTCGATTACGGGGCCTCAATCTGCCTACTCCCCAAATCTCGCTGGATATCGTCTATAACGTCTCAGTGTGTTTAACCCCAGGCCTGTCAGATCTCTTTGAGGCCTTGACAAAACCAGCGGTATCTGCTACCTGCAAATTAATTTTCTGTTTTCTGTAGTGGACTGAAAACCGCCAGCGGTTGTTTCACTTAGATCACATTCTTTCATTCAAACTTCTACGGGTGGTCAAAATGTAATGGTATATAGAGCAGCAATATTTTACAATTTATTCCCAATTTGGCTCTAGTGATTAGAGGGCGCTGCTTGCGTCAGTCTTCTAGCCTAAAATATACTCAAACTTTTGCCAGGAAACTTTTGATAAGAAAATAATATGCTGTTGTAGTTTCTCAACAAAAAAATGTGTAATTGAATGACGCTAAATTTAATAATCTACGAAATATTTTAGATTTGAGAGTAACTGCAGTAATCTAATAATAGCAACGTTTAAGTGTTTACTACTGGCTGAAATGACACAAAACATTTTCAAAGTACAAGGATTTCTTACTTTCAGAAATGAGAAAAGCAGAAGAATTAAATACATCATAATAATTAATGACGTTCAAGAGGTGGTAAATTCCTTGTTTGTATATATGTATATTAGGTTAAATATTACAAGAAAATTTAGGGCTTAATGCAAATGATAAGCCTAAATGGTTTGTTTTCCGCTAAAAATGGCTGAAATTAAGGTTGGTGCTGGTGAATAGGAAAATTAAACTAAGTACGTCAAAATTGACCACTAATGTCACTTAGAAGGTTTTGGTATCAATTTTTGGAGCTGTTCCGTAAAAATTACATCTTGGACAAGAACAAGTATAAAACTTATTTGTCAAATGATGTGCTGTAAAATTAGTACCAATAAATATTACTATATTACTACTACCTTCTATCTTGACGTAAAAATGTAGCCAATAATAAAAACATCGTGAAACTTACGAGTATCAACCATTATTATTGGAGCCTCGGTAGTGCAGGGGTAACATGTGCCTCTGAACCGCAGGGTACTGGATTCGATTCCCATGGTCTCCCTTTCAGTGTTTCAGTACACACTGTAATATTAACATCAACCGAGATTCTGGCATTGTATTTGAGCAAGTTGAATGTCTGCACGTTCCGCCCTTCGGAGGGTGGCGTAAAGCCGTCAGTACCGTGTACATGCGCCGTTCGGCACGTTAAAAATCCCTAGCCTCCTTACAGAAAGGCAGGGGTTCGGCAAAATTTCCAGGATAGTGAGGTGAAACTGCAACCTGGTGTCGGTGATTGGACATAGTCGCGGAAATAGGCCTACGTTACAATTGATATAAAAAAACTATTATTATTATTAGGCAAAGCGACTGGTTACTTAAATATTAAAGTAAAAATGTCTATAAAAGCAACATTTAACCTCAATACACTTTTATGTATGCCGTATCTAGCTTTAGATAGTATTCTTTCATTTCTAGATATCGAAAGTTTCTGCAATTTTTTGTCACAATCCCAGCGAATGATTATTTTTATCACTGTAGACAAACGACTTTTCGCTTGTGGCTAATGGACCCGTATGAAGCCATACCAAGAGTGTTTTACACACGCGCGCGCGCGCACACACGCACTCACGCACGCACGCACATGCGCATGCACACTTGCACTCGCTCAACTATTTCGAAATTTTCTTGCTCTTCAAACGTTACGTTTTCCAATAAAGCATTCAAAATGTTTTATGACATAACTTTTCCATATGCTTTCAGTCTTCTAATTTCAACAGGTAATGGATTATACAATCTCAACTCAGAATATCCCGCTTGACGCCGTGTCATGGTTTTTGTTTGCCGCTGTACTTTCAACTGTTTAAGTCGTTTGCTTCTTATACCCTGCAGGTGGTCTATACATTCATATTTTACCACATGCTTATAAACGAACTATAGCATACCAATAATATACGAACCGCTTATGTCAGTGACATCCATAGAATCATCATTGTATAACAGGTAAGTAGATTATCTTATCTTCGCTCTAAGAATAGTCTTAATAATATAATTTTCAGTCATCTGCAGTGTTGATAAAGTGCCATCATATGCAGAACCCTAACAAAACAGACCGTACCTTAAAATCGATTCAACTAGGCTGTTATAAACAAAAGCATATTCTCTGTGTCCAGTATATTTTTACAGGGCATAAAACACGTGTATACATTTGCTCAACCTCTTATTTATATGTTCAATATGATATTTCCATTTCAGACGTTGGTCTACAATCACCCCCAATACTTAACACTTGGAACCCTTTCCAAATATAAATTACTAAATGTCATTTTTATCTCATGGGTAAGTTTCGGCATGCCTGTCGAAATTGAGGAAAACACCACATACTTAGTTTTCTCGCTATTGAGGTATACGAAACTGTCATGAAAACTGCTCTGTATAATGTTAATGATAGTTGTAGCCCTGAGAAAGCAGTTGTCCCAAGTGCATCCCTCACAAAGTATTGCAGTATCATCTGCAAAGGAAACAATTTTACTTCCAGCTCCGTGGCCCACAAGAATATCATTTATGTGTGTATGTATATATATATATATATATATATATATATATATATATATATATATATATATATATATATATATATATATATATATATATATATATATATATATATATATATATACATACATACAGTGGCGGAACAGACACCCCCGCAGCACCCGCACCGCGGGGGGCCCTGAATGTAGCTTTTATGAGATCATAATAATATAATATCCACATACTTAGAAAAAAGTTAAATTAAAATTATATACTTAAGAGTTATATATTTAGATCATTTACGTTAAGGCCAGTAAACAGATTGTTGGCATGGTAGCGATAGCCACATAATTACAGTTATAGAAATCTGCGCTGGGTGGCTTTTATTTCGAAGAACGTAAAAATGCTCGATCATATATTTCATCCTCAGTCCATCCTTCCAAGAAACGGTTAAAAATAAATTTATGAAGGCCTACTTATTAGGTATAATGCTGTCAATATATTTTGTAATGACACAAATAACTGGTTTGAATTTGAACTAAAAACTGTTAAACGATTTATTTCATACTTACTGGATAAGGGATAAGGATAACTTTAACTTTAGTTTAGTTCGAGCATCCGAGTGTTTGCGTGTATTGGGTATAGTTTTTTCACAGCATTTATAATCGGGATTGAAGTCGAGGTTCTAATTTGTTAAAGTTAGTATATTCGGTTTCTGTTTAAACAATAAATATTAAATATTACATTCTAAATTATAAGTGCAGAAATATGAATTCAGGACATAAACAATTAAGTGGGGCCAAAAAAAGGTAGCTTCAGATGGAAAAGACAGAAAGACTGGCCAGAATTGATACTTTTTTTAAAGTGAAATTGAATCTGTGCCATCAACCTCGGCGGAAAGTTATGAAAATGTTGCTGAGGTTTTTAAAATTAAAGTTCCCATGTAAAGTGAAGCGGAAACACGGAAAGAGGCTACTGACTTTCTTAGTGTTAGTGGAAAAGTTTGTGCTTCGGATATTGCAAATTATTTGGGAAAAGAAATTAATATAGAAACAAAGGAGGAAATTCTAAACACTGGACCATGTAAGCCATTAAGTAATTTTCTGAAAGACGACAAAGGACGTTCATTTAGTTCTTCCTATTACAATTATATCACTAAAGCTGGCATGCAAGTTGAAAGAATGTGGCTTTGTTACTCTCTACAACTACAAGTGGGTTACTGTGAACCATGTTGGCCCTTTGCAGATCGAGGTGACAGAAATTTTAGGGTGCTTGGTGTAAAGTAGTCAAGGATTGGCAAGGATTTTCCAAGAGAATAGGAGAACACGAACAATCAGTTATACACAAGAAATCTTGTTGTTTGTATGATTCCTGGAAACAAGGTAAAATAATTGAAAATCTAGACACAAAAGAACATTTTGATAAATGGAGAGATATAATCAAAAGGGTAATTGGCGTTATAATTACGCTATCAGTTATTGTAATATGTTGTTAAGAGGTCATCGAGAAGATACCGAAAACCTGGGCCGATTTTTCTGAATAACGAACTTATTCAAGCCACTTGCAAAAGGAAGGCACTCACAAAATTTGACTAAAATCGGCCCATAATTTTTTGAGTTATCGATGTGATACACACACATACACACACAGATATATATATATATATATATATATATATATATATATATATATATATATATATATATATATATATATATATATATATATATATATATATAATACAACGATGTTGTCGATATGTTAACCGAATTAGTTGGATTTGTTTTTGTTTTTGTTTTTGTTTTTGTTTTCTGTTTTAGATTACTAGCCGCAGTGTCCAACGTTTAGCCTTATTAACGTGTTTTGTTTGTTTTTACAACCTTACTTAAAAAAGAAAAAAGCTATGGACCCAAGTTAATCGTTTGCGGGGGCAGTCATCTTTTGTTCCGCCACTGTATATATATATATATATATATATATATATATATATATATATATATATATATATATATATATATATATATATATATATATATATATATATATATATAAATGATATTCTTGCGGGCCACGGACCTGGAAGTAAAGTTTCCTTTGCAGATGATACTGCAATACTTTGTGAGGGATGCACTTGGGACCACTGCTTTCTCAGGGCTACGACTATCATTAACATTATACAGATGAGTTTTCATGACAGTTTCATATATATATATATATATATATATATATATATATATATATATATATATATATATATATATATATATATATATATATATATATATATATGATTTTTTTTTTATTTAACGACGAATAAACTACAAGTTTATTACAGAAGCTTTTAGCTTATATGCATAAAATATACGTCAATTTATTCTACATCTTAACCTTTTTTATGAGTGGTATACATCCTTGATTCAACTAGTAATAGTTTTCTCAATTTTATCCCTGGGAGTATTTATAAGCCATTTACTTACAGCCCTCTTGAAAGGTCCCACACCACCAATACTTTTGACCGAGTCAGGTAACAGGTTATATAGTTTTGGTCCATAGTATCTATAATATTTTTTGCCTATGGTTTTATGGATTCTGTCAACCTCACACCTCTGCACTCTCATGTTATATCCGTGTTCAACCCGCAGATAAGTATGTTTGTTACCAAAAAACCACAACAACACAGACCTAGCATACAGTTGCCGCAAATCTAGAATCCCCAACTCATCAAAAAGTTGATCACTGGGATACAATCTATCTTTGCGATACAAAACTTTAAGAATCCATTTCTGAATAACACTCAGCCTTCCTAAATACACAGGATCGACGCCGCCCCAGCTTAATATACCATACATAAGTTGACTTTGGATCAATGAAAAATACAATGTTCGCAAACAACTTAGACTAAGAATTCCACTTAGGTGCTTGAATTTAGTAATAAATGAGCGCAACCGTTTAACGAGATGCTCCATGTGGTGGTTCCACCTAAGATGACTGTCGAGAATAATACCAAGGTATGTAACACGATTTTGCGATTGTATCTCTAATTCTCCCACTGTAAGAGACTTGAAAGTGGGTATATATTTTTGGTAAGATGTGAAGGGAAGGTACACCGTCTTATCAGGATTTAAGGTAAGTAGGTTGTCAGAGAACCAATTTTTTATCGTCTTAAAATCTGTTTCAGCTTTATGTTTCAGTATATCCCAGCTTTCTGCGCTATAAAATATTGCTGTGTCGTCAGCATAACTGACTAGTTTACCTTGTGACTCTTGCGTTAATAAATCGTTAATATATATGGTAAATAATATCGGTCCCAAAACTGATCCTTGTGGAACCCCAGAGTTTATCATTCTCTCTTCACTGATCTCATCATGCACCCTGACACACTGTCGTCTGTTAGTCAAATATGACTGGATTAAGGCCCCTGCCTGCCCTCTTATCCCATATGCTTCTAACTTTTGAATAAGTTCTGTATGATCTACAGTATCAAAGGCTTTTGACAGATCGACAAAAATGCATAGAGCCACTCTTTTCTCATCTAATGCCTTGTATATGTTACGAACCAAGCTGGCCGCCGCATCCTGTGCCGATCTACCTTTTCGAAAACCAAATTGAAAGTCAGATAGCACACTTTGCATCTCAAAAAATTTGACTAATCTCTTTTTTATCATCTTCTCAAAAATTTTTGACAGACTTGAAAGCAATGTTATTGGCCTGTAATTAACGACATTTGTGGCATCACCTTTCTTATATAAAGGAATAATTATTCCCTTCTTAAGTACCGTAGGAAACACCCCTTGTACAAGCGTAGCATTGAACAGTTCCACCAGAATATTAGAAATTTCTGCAGCAATCTCTTTCAAAATTTCAGCCTTTATCTCGTCATCACCAGGCATTTTACCATCCTTTAGAGATCTTATTTCGTTCTCCACTTCCTGCTGAGTAGACGGTTCCAGAAAAATTGTAGAATTAACCTTCTTTATTTTATTTTTAGGCAGTGATTTTCCTTTGGTTGGATCTTTTTTGATGCTTTTCGCCAGATTTTTTCCTACATTTACATAGTATTCATTAAAGTGGTCTGCTATATCTGCTTTATTTACAAGTGTTTGACCTTCAGTTGTCTTTATTTCGATTATACTCTTTTCTTTCTTAATTTCTTTATTACAAATTTGGTTTACAGTATTATACAATTGTTTTGTTGAAATATTCTTACCCAGAAGGTTTTTAAAATAATTTTCTTTCGTAGCTTTTATCAGCCTGGTTAACATGTTTCGATATATTTTATATTCATTTATCTTTACAGTATTGGTAAAATTGTTTTTTTTAATAGCATTATATAATTTATTTTTTTCAACAATTGATTTTAGTAAGGCTGGAGTTATCCAATCCTTTCTTCTATCACGCTGAGTTCTGGCATAACTATTTTTTGTATTAATACTTATATGCATCTTTAATATTTTTAAAAAGGAATCAGCTGCCTTGTTTACATCATCTATATCCCTATACACACTTTCCCATTTTTCATCCCTTAAGTCATTCTTGAGTTTAGGATAACTAATGTATCTTTTGCACGTTTTTTTAGGCTCCTGGCGGACTAAGTTAACATGACTGGAAGGTTTACCCTCTATATGCAAAATAATTGGGAAATGGTCAGTTATGTTAACGTGTAAAATTATAGGGTAAAATAATAAATTATCTGTTATTCTTCTGTGCTTAATAAATATGTGATCCAGACATGATTTTGATTCCTTTTCTATTCTTGTATATCCATTAATATACGACTTAAACCCAAACTCACCCATAATATTTAAATAGTCTTGTACTTCGACCAAATTGTCATTGTTGATATTCTGATTTATATCACCCACAAATATATGGTGGTCTACACTGTTTCCCACATTTTTTAGATAGTTGAATAGTTCCGAGTTAAAAGTCTGTACCGGAATTGAATGTGACCTGTATGCAGCGGTAATCATAAAAGTATCTACATTTCCGTATTTAAATCTGATCTGAAGAAGCCCCGTACGTTCAAACGTAAGCCTTAGAAGTTTATATTTTAAGTTGTGTTTAATATATATTACCACACCGTCATTTCTATTAGCTTTCCCTTCATTATAAACCAGATCATATCCCTGCATGCTATAAAGCCCTAGATTATGTAAGACAAAAGTTTCAGTTAGAATAATGACATCGAACTTCTGCGAAAATAATTGCAAAAGTACACAAAGTTCATCTTTATTCTTATCTAGGCTACGTATATTATTGTGAAATATCTTCAAATTACAGTTGGTGGAAGTTGACAGTTGCTCATAGGCATGCACGCTTTCAATTTCTAGTGTTGAAACAGACTCATATTGCAAGTCTCTTATATACTCGTCCATCTTTACATATGTTTGTTGGTGTTTGTTAGTAAAAATATAAATTCACACAGTAAGTGAAACCGTGTAATAAAGTTTCAGACCATCCAAGAAAAAAAAAAAAAAAAAAACTATAACCTAACTCAGTACAAAAGCATAAGATAAACTCCCCAAAAGGTAATACAATAAAATGCAACCAAATACAAATACAAAGCAAACAAATAGTACCTACAAGTTACAAAAATACCAATTTTTAATTTAAGAATAAATAAGTGTCGATAGGAGGAAACAAAAAACTGCTATCTCTATAAGATTTTTACTTGTGCGAGAAGACAGTTAAGCTACCCACACACGAACACTTTAAATGTATATTTTCTAAACTTATTGAGGTGTATCACTTTTACGCAAAATTGGCCTTACTTATTTTGGATGCCTGCCTTGTGTGTGCACCCGAAGTTGATGAAGCTGAATTTATCCTGCTGTGTTTACCTGTCCTCTCGGTTCTTCTAAGCTTGTCTTGAACTTCCTGCAAATTTTCAGCTGACGTTTTGCCAATTTTAATGTTCTGCAATAATGCTTGTGCAGCTTCTCCTCCTCCCTTTGCTTTAATGTCTGTATTATCTTGTGACAAATTTTCCTCTAGTTCGTCTAGTATTGGTTGTCTTGATGAGAGCGGTGTTCCTGGGTCACTGTGTGACCTAATAGGTAGCTCAAATGCAAATTCTTCCTCTTCTATAAGTTGTTTAAGTGTATAAGCAACATCGTTTATTATAATTTTGTTCTGCTTTACAAACACATTCATTCCTTTTGATCTAAATTCTTTCTGGTATTCTTTCAACTTCTTCTTTTCTTCTAGTTCTTTCCTAGTGTAATCCTTCGTAATATATATTTTACTTCCTTTAAGCTTGTGTGTATTTTTCAAAACTTCTTGTTTTCTAAGGAATGATAACAGTTCAACAAGAATAGGCTGGTCACGCTCCCGTTTCCCCAATAGCCTTATATTGTTAATGTCTTGCAAACCCAAGGACACACCCAACAAGTCGTTTAGTTTTGTTATCACCACGTGCAGAGTATCCTCCTCCGGCACTTGTAATCCATAAACCACTATATTGTTTCTCTTGCCTTTACTCTCCAAGTACCTGTTTTCCTTCTCAAGGTATTGACCTTTTTTTTAAGTCATCTATTTGTTTTTTATTTTCATACACTTCACTCAGCAAGCTTTCGTTTAATTTAATTAAATCCTGTTGTATTTGTGCAGTCTGCTCAGAATTTCTTTCTCTCATAACCTTATCAATGATGTTGTATAATTGCTCACCTGTAATGTTGCCCAGTTTAGTCTCGGACATACTATTGTAGTGTATGGAAACCTTTATATTGAAATATTCAAGGAAATTCGCCTAAATTGACAGAAGATAAGATCTTTTATTTTCTCGTTCCTTTAAGTTTTGGAATATATTATACTTCTTCTAACTAGAAATTAGAGCTTATCCACCACTTAAGTCCGGCGTAAGTCCGCTGATGCGACTGCTCATCTACTACACTATCACCAGTTTATTCTGCGGCTATTTTTAAAACTTATAACCAACGTTTTTAAGGAATTAAACACGAGCCGAGCAAATCACAACGTTACCACTCAACCACTCGACCATATATATATATATATATATATATATATATATATATATATATATATATATATATATATATATATATATATATATATATATATATATATATATATATATATATATATATATATATATATATATATATATATATATATATATATATATATATATATATATATATATATATATATATATATATATATATATATATATATATATATAGAGAGAGAGAGAGAGAGAGAGAGAGGTGGAACAGGTCCGAAGACAGTTACAAACTCTTACTTTCTGTTTCCTTCTTAACAAATAGCTTTTTATTAAGAAAAGTGGGAAGCTTCTAACCCCGTTGCTCTTGACTTTCACCAACAATCCAGTGTGAGATACAGTGCCCAATGCCTTCCGGAGATCCAGGAACAGTGCAATTGTCTTTCTGCCCTCCTCAAAGTTGTGCAATATAGCAGTGGTCATACAAAGCATGATCAGTGGATAGACCCTCTTAAAATTAAAATAGGTTTTTATAAACTACATTATGACCTTTGAGAAAACCCACCAGTCTTGAGTTGAGGCAGTTTTGGAATACTTTCGCTAACACACTTATCAAACTGATTGGTTTGTATTTGTCACGTTCAAGTACGCCCCATATTTAAAAACTGGGATTACCACGCTGTCCTGAAATTGCCAAGGTACTTGTCCCCCGTTTCAGGTATTTTGTTAACTATGTAATAGACTGGCAAAGATAGGGGACATGAAAATTTCTTTAGTAGTAACACATTACTTCTTATTACCTCAATACGATCGTTGATTAAAGAGCATTTTCCAGGTGATGTTTCTTTCAAACTGTGTTTTTCTTTAAGGCCAGAAGCAACAGCTGCTTATATATTTTTAGCCAGTTGCAAAGCGTTCTAAATAGTTACTAAAATATCACAATATCAATTGCATTTCAAATTAGAATTAGGGCGCTACGGTCATTTATCATTATATCATTATATAGATAAAAGAAATGATGCAGGTTTAGAATGGGATACAAAGGGTTGTTAACATATCAACCATATGTTAGATTATAATTTTTGTTAACTTGTAACATTTATTAATTGACAGACAGACGATGTATTAGAAATATTATAAATTACTATTTTGACATATTATGTTTTATAACCTATTACAACCGTTATTAATCCATTAGGCGTTAATAGATTAATTTGAAGACGCTCCCATCTTTTTCATTTTCTATAAAATTCCCTTACGTTTACACATATGGTAGTAAAGCTTGAGAGTCCATGTGTTAGGTAACGTTAAATGTTTATATTTATGTGTTTACTTTCACACGGTCTAGAGCGCAATGCTAAATATTTATATCATTGTTTTAATCGTTTCCAAGCCGCAGATAAGGTTTTAAAGCTAAACGTATAAATTAACAATAGTGGAATTGAGTTTTTAAAAAAACAAGCACGACGCACGCTTCTTCCAAATTAATATTGTTATCGTAGTTCGTGTTTTTGTTATTATTATTATTATTACTATTATTATTATTTTCATAATTGTGGCAGAAGAAAATAAAAATAATAATAAGTCTGGACGCAGCAAGTGCGTTATGGTACTGAATTTTCATTAAAATCTTTTAATAGCAAATACGTGTGTTCTCTTTTAAGAAAGCAGGCATCAAATTGGTTACCAGTATAACCTATATAGTAAAAACAATGTGCCATGTTTATTCAAATAACTTTATGGTTTAAAAATGTACAAAAATTTCCGAAAGTAAACTTAAAGTGTTCCCGAAAAAAATCGTTTCTTGGTCAATCTTATACGTTAATAGCAAATTGAGCTATTCAAATTTGAAGCATTTAATCAAAATTCGCTACCATAACGCACTTGCTGCGTCCCCAATTTCCTTTCTTACAAACATGGATTATATTTCGATGGAAAATGTAAAGAAGCAATAACATAAGGCGTGTTCGGCTAAAATTTGGATCACCAACGACTTATGGGCCAGCCTGTGATTGTAGAGATATTTTTTTAAGATGTAGCTCAAGACACCCTATAATTCATGAATACAACTTTTTTTTTCATATCTTGTATAATAACGGATATATTGGTTTTTTACGAAAAGTCGACAAAAATTATATACCATTAAACGATAAAACTCTATAGCCAAGACTACTGCCAAAGCATCAGAGAAATGGTTTATTTGAAATGAATTTTCTGGAAATATTTTAGTAAAATGAAGGACAATGACGGTTGAAGCTAAGACTTCAGGGTTTGCAAAAGATTCTTCTTGAGACTTTTTCTTTCCATAGACCATATTAGTTTCAAGTTCTTTGCCTAAATGTTGCACATTTTAACGTTTGAAATCGCGACCAATTTATTTTTCTTTAGATGTCTCTAACTTTTTGTCTTTTAACATACAGAGCTAAATTTTGGCAGGTAATTTACCTATAATTATATAAACCCGCGTACTAAATTTAGTTGCCGTTACTTTGTTATTTCCGGAGATATAATTTTTTTCCAAAGAAAACACAAAACTTTCCGGGAAAACCTGAGCCGATTTTCCTGGCTAACGAACTTCAATAATACAGAAGAGTCAGGTGTACATCATTGTTAAGTAAACGTTATTCTTAATAAAATAAATCTCTTTTGAAAGTTAATCAAGTATAGCACATTTAAGTGAGGCTCAGCGCAGAGAAATTCTAATTCTTGTTGGATGCGGTGATAAAACCAAACCACAGCAAGAATTGTGCAATTTGTTTTATACTAAATATCCAGATAGACGTATCAGCCAATAAGTAATATCGAGAAGAAATTCAGAGGAACTAGACATGTTAAACACATGCAAAGTGCGGGTCATCCTAAAAAAAATGATGAAGACGTAAAACTTGAAACTTAATAAGAGTGGGTGAGAATCATCATGTTACATCTCAATCAATTACAGCAGACTACAAAATTTCTCAGCCATCGGCATTATGTGCATTAAAATTAGAAGATTACCATCCTTACAAAGTACAGCTACTGCACGAACTTATTGAAGATGGCCCTGACCGACGAATGTATTTTTGTGAAATAATGCAAGATTTATGTAACCGTAAACCAAACTTTACTCGACAAATTCTTTTTTCGAACGAAGCATCATTTGGGCTAAATGGAACGGTGAATAAACAAAATTATTCATATTTGAGTACAGAGACTCCTCACTGGATGTCTGAAGCAGATATACAACACCCTCGTAAAATTCATGTGTGGGCATGAATAGTCCACGGGAGAGTCATAGGTCCTTTTTTTTCCACGGAACTCTCACTGGGCAGCAAAATCATAATTTCCTAATGAATGAGCTTATTCCTGCTCTTGCTGCAAGTGTTCCAAATGAAGATGATCCTGATTTAGCAAATGATTATATTTGGTTTCAGCAAGACGGTGCACTTTGCACGTCCTGTTCGTTGGTTTGTAAATGACTGCTTTTCTGGCAAGTGCAGCGGTAGACAAAGACCAATAGAGTAGCTCTCAGGCCCCTAGATCTTACGCCCTTAAATCTTTTTACGAGGGTATTTTAAATTAAAAACCTATGTTAACTAAGCAAATAACCTAAGAGATTTAAAAAATCGAATTAGGTATGAAATGAGTGAACTTAGCCCTGTCGTTATTCGCAATGTACAAGAGGAATGTGTCAACAGATTTGCTTATTGTCAAGCAGTCGGTGGGTTGTATTACGAACATCATATTTAAAGAAAACAGTACTTTAATTTGTTAAATAAGAGCGTTTATCTTTTGATTGTTGTTGTGAATGGAGTTTATGTTTTCCACTTTTTGAATGATTTTCGTTAGAAAATTTAACAATGTGAGGTATCAAAATTATGATGGTATCGTGTAGACAATTCAATGATCTATCCAAAAATGGGGGGTCGTCAGTAGGTATAGCGTCACTTGGGACAGACAGTGACGTCACATGTGGTTAAGTATGGGATCTGCGTTACCGACATGACAGTTGACAGCTGCCAGTTACCGACCCAACAGTATATAGATAGGGGGGCCCCGCCCACAAGGACTCCGTCCCTTCCAAGATGGCCGACTTCCAAGATGCCCGACTTCCAAGATTTGAGCCAGACAGTCACATGTAACATGCAAACCTTCCAAGGTGATTGACCTGTTATTTCTAGGAAACTTTGTCCAGACAGTGACGTCACACGACTTGGGCCAGACAGTCACATTCCAAAGTGTCTAACCTATTACTTCAAATTATTATATTTTGAAAAAAACCATTTGGAGCAGGTGAGTTTCGAACCCGGGGCATTCAGATGGGAGGCAACGATGCTACCCATTGAGCTAAGCAGACGCTTGTTAATTTATTGTTTTAGGCTGGTATATATATACGACTTTTAATTACAAACAAACCATACATGTAACATAATTAAAGTTTTTGTTATTATTAGACAAATGGATGATTTACAAAATAATTAATATGTTTAATATTAGAGGCGGAACCAAAACGGAGGAACCAAAATGGCGGAATAAAAAAATGGCGGAATGAAAGATGGAAGCCTGTGATACCTTAAGCTGACATCCCTGACATTATAAAAATGGAGGCAGACAAATGGATGATTTACAAATAGAAATTAGCCGAACGCCACAATTGTTATATGGGTAGGTTCTAAAAATAACACACAGAGGTCGTTGTCAAACAAAAGAAGGAAGTTCAGAAACAAAATAGATAACAGGTTCAAATAGGAAACCAAATATCGTAGAGACAATAGAGGTCGCTGGCAAAACAAAGAAGCTCAGAAACAAAATGGACAACAGGTTCAACTCTTAAAAATAGGAACTTTTTTAGCCTTATGTGTGGGCACGGCAAGTAGTTGATTTTATTTTGAAAGAGATACAGGTTCGATTCCTGATATATGCTCATTGATATGGTAGCGTCAAATACAAAGAGGTACTGAATAACTAAACAGTAAGCTTAGAAACAATGGTTGGTTACAGGTTCAATTCCTTTCTTAAGCTAACCCCACGTGTTTAGTGTCATGTTACTCGTCTAAGTAAGCAGAAATAAAAAATGGCGACTAAAATAGGATAAAAAACTTAAAACCCTTATCGCTGAAGATCCGTGAGATGTACGATAGAACCAATACATGCACGGTGTTAAGGAGGCCAAATTAAATTGGAATATACAATAAAATGGCCACTTCCGGTCTAAACTTTAAATCGTTATATCTTTTCAACGGAAAGTTATAGAAATGAACTGACTTTAAAAAATGTATGTTTCATAACAAGCTCTACAAGAAAATGAGATAAAAAACTTTAAACCCTTATCGCGGAAGATCCGTGAGATGTACGATAGAACCAATACATGCACGGTGTTAAGGAGGCCAAATCAAAGTGGAATATACAATAAAATGGCCACTTCCGGTCTAAACTTTAAATCGTTATATCTTTTCAACGACAAGTGATAGAAAGGAACCGACTTCAAAAATGTATGTTTCGTAACAAGGTCTACAAGAAACCGAGATAAAAAACTTTAAACCCTTATCGCGGAAGATCCGTGAGATGTACGATAGAACCAATACATGCACGGTGTTAAGGAGGCCAAATCAAATTGGAATATACAATAAAATGGCCACTTCCGGTCTAAACTTTAAAGCGTTATATCTTTTGAACGGAAAGTGATAGAAATGAACCGACTTCAAAAATGTATGTTTCGTAACAAGGTCTACAAGAAACTGAGATAAAAAAACTTTAAATCCTTATCGCGGAAGATCGGTGAGATGTACGATAGAACCAATACATGCACGGTGTTAAGGAGGCCAAACCAAATTGGAATATACAATAAAATGGCCACTTCCGGTCTAAACTTTAAATCGTTATATCTTTTCAACGACAAGTGATAGAAAGGAACCGACTTTAAAAATGTATGTTTCGTAACAAGCTCTACAAGAAACTGAGATAAAAAACTTCAAACCCTTATCGCGGAAGATCCGTGAGATGTACGAGAGAACCAATACATACACGCTGTTCAGCAAAGCAAACTCTATAAGCATATTCAATAAAAATGTTACTTCCGGTAGACACTTCCGGTATAGCTATTCTTAGAGCTAGATACATGTGTGACACCTCAAAATCATCGTCTAACAGAAGAAATATAATATTTAAGTAAGTCAGAACAAGCTGTGTTAACACCTAAAAACAACACACTCTCTCTTAGACTTAATGAAGTTACTTTCAGAGAAAATTTCAACCATACCAGAAAGAACAGTATTAAATAGCGTATTGTTGACTACATCAAGTGATGCGTGCTACAGACAAATTTTAGTACACCCTCTTAGACTTATTGAAGTTGACGGTACAGGCACCTGTCAAGCGTACCTAACAAACCAAAGTAAATATGTCTTGAAGAACAGTCTTCAATTACCCTAAACCAACACATCTCTATCATTTCAGAGTAATCTTAGCCATGTGACCAGTTAAACTAAATGTCTTGAAGTGTAGCTTTTATGTTTATGAGATATAAAATAAGAAAACCAAAGAGTTAATTGTCTATTAAAACAACAAGCAGAAGGGGTTGACTTGGTACCTACAGCTGCTACATACTTGGTAAAAATGGGTGCCACTAGCATTTCAGAGTAATTTTAATCACACAACACTCTAACTAACTGTCTTGAGATGTGGCTTTATGTGTTAATGGGTGGAAATAACAAAACTAAAGAGTTGATTGTCTATTACAACTGTCAGCTAAAGAAGCATTTAGGTAGCCGGAATACCGATATCCTAAATATTTCAAGAGTAATCTTAGTCATACAACACTCTTAACTAACTGTCTTGAGATGTGGCTTTATGTGTCATTGGTTGGAAAATAAGAAAACTAAAGAGTTGATTGTCTATTACAACTGTCAGCTAAAGAAGCATTTAGGTAGCCGGAATACCGATATCCTAAATATTTCAAGAGTAATCTTAGTCATACAACACTCTTAACTAACTGTCTTGAGATGTGGCTTTATGTGTCATTGGTTGGAAAATAAGAAAACTAAAGAGTTGATTGCCTATTACAACAGTCAGTTGAAGGAACATTTGCGGTATCGGAATACCGATATGCCAAATGTTCCAACCGAAGGAGCCCACTTAGAGACATCTCCAGGGGCTCGGAATACCGATGCCCTAGAAGTGTCGGAAGCAACATTTCAATTAACACCAACAACCGCTAAATACTTGTTGGACTTTAGTATGTTTGATATTAAATTCGATTTGCTACATAACCATTCATTTTTATGAAAAACTCAACAATTTTTATTTCTGCGTAAGCGAATTTAATCAGAAATATAGAACCAATCTTCAAGGAACCGAAGTAAAATGATAAGAACATTAAGAACAAACATTCCGATACCGAAGTGATCCTAAACACACCATATGATGCAAATTCTGTAAATCTATTTAACAGAAGAAAAACAGAAGTGAAACACCGTAAGACAAATAGAACCGACGTACATAACAGATGTGTCTGAGGAGAAACGTATTCAGAACCTTATTGAGTTTACTAAGTTTTAAGTATACGAACATAACAGTCTATGTACCAACCAACCAACCAACCAACTGTTTTTGAGGTGTAACCTTTATGTATGTATGTAATTTAATTTTCGATAGTGTAAAATAAAATTAAAAAAGTGTAATATATGAAAAAATAAGAAAACTAAAGAGTTGATTGCCTATTACAACGGTCCGCTGAAGAAACATTTAGGTAGCCAGAATACCGATACCCTAAATATTTCAACCGAAGGAGTCCACTTAGAGTCACATCTAGGGGGCCGGAATACCGGCCCCCTAGATGTGCCGGAAGCAACATCTCAAGTAACACCTAGAACTGCAACATACTTGGTAAAAATGGGTGGAGCTCAGATTGTAAACGACTTGATAGGTGGTACATATGTTTGCAAAGATTTCATTCTAAATTTAGCCTGTTGGATATCCAATCATTTCTATGAAAAGTGCAACCAACCAACTAACCAACCACCCAACCAACCAACCAACGTTGAGGGGCGTAGAGATAGCAAGCTATCTACAAGTGGACCCCTCTGAACCTATACACAACTGACTGTGTTGGTTAAAGGACCGAAGTTTAGCCTCGTGTTTATTAAAGACTAAAGTTTAGCAGGTACTATTTGTTTTCACCTTCACTGCTGGCTACCGACTGAACCTTAGCGGACGCTCCTCGTCTTAATATTCGACAAAACAACACAGACGACACAACTTATTGTTTTCACCTTCACTGTTGGTTAACGACTGAACCTTAGTGGACGCTTCACGTCTTAATATTCAACAGACAACAACGACAGCTGTCATACAGCTGTCTCACACAGCAGACAGCTGTTAGACAGCTGTATGACAGCTGTCTGTCATGTCAGACAGCTGTATGACAGCTGTCGTTGTTGTCTGTTGAATATTAAGACGTGAAGCGTCCACTAAGGTTCAGTCGTTAACCAACAGTGAAGGTGAAAACAATAAGTTGTGTCGTCTGTGTTGTTTTGTCGAATATTAAGACGAGGAGCGTCCGCTAAGGTTCAGTCGGTAGCCAGCAGTGAAGGTGAAAACAAATAGTACCTGCTAAACTTTAGTCTTTAATAAACACGAGGCTAAACTTCGGTCCTTTAACCAACACAGTCAGTTGTGTATAGGTTCAGAGGGGTCCACTTGTAGATAGCTTGCTATCTCTACGCCCCTCAACGTTGGTTGGTTGGTTGGGTGGTTGGTTAGTTGGTTGGTTGCACTTTTCATAGAAATGATTGGATATCCAACAGGCTAAATTTAGAATGAAATCTTTGCAAACATATGTACCACCTATCAAGTCGTTTACAATCTGAGCTCCACCCATTTTTACCAAGTATGTTGCAGTTCTAGGTGTTACTTGAGATGTTGCTTCCGGTACATCTAGGGGGCCGGTATTCCGGCCCCCTAGATGTGACTCTAAGTGGACTCCTTCGGTTGAAATATTTAGGGTATCGGTATTCTGGCTACCTAAATGTTTCTTCAGCGGACCGTTGTAATAGGCAATCAACTCTTTAGTTTTCTTATTTTTTCATATATTACACTTTTTTAATTTTATTTTACACTATCGAAAATTAAATTACATACATACATAAAGGTTACACCTCAAAAACAGTTGGTTGGTTGGTTGGTTGGTACATAGACTGTTATGTTCGTATACTTAAAACTTAGTAAACTCAATAAGGTTCTGAATACGTTTCTCCTCAGACACATCTGTTATGTACGTCGGTTCTATTTGTCTTACGGTGTTTCACTTCTGTTTTTCTTCTGTTAAATAGATTTACAGAATTTGCATCATATGGTGTGTTTAGGATCACTTCGGTATCGGAATGTTTGTTCTTAATGTTCTTATCATTTTACTTCGGTTCCTTGAAGATTGGTTCTATATTTCTGATTAAATTCGCTTACGCAGAAATAAAAATTGTTGAGTTTTTCATAAAAATGAATGGTTATGTAGCAAATCGAATTTAATATCAAACATACTAAAGTCCAACAAGTATTTAGTGGTTGTTGGTGTTAATTGAAATGTTGCTTCCGACACTTCTAGGGCATCGGTATTCCGAGCCCCTGGAGATGTCTCTAAGTGGGCTCCTTCGGTTGGAACATTTGGCATATCGGTATTCCGATACCGCAAATGTTCCTTCAACTGACTGTTGTAATAGGCAATCAACTCTTTAGTTTTCTTATTTTCCAACCAATGACACATAAAGCCACATCTCAAGACAGTTAGTTAAGAGTGTTGTATGACTAAGATTACTCTTGAAATATTTAGGATATCGGTATTCCGGCTACCTAAATGCTTCTTTAGCTGACAGTTGTAATAGACAATCAACTCTTTAGTTTTCTTATTTTCCAACCAATGACACATAAAGCCACATCTCAAGACAGTTAGTTAAGAGTGTTGTATGACTAAGATTACTCTTGAAATATTTAGGATATCGGTATTCCGGCTACCTAAATGCTTCTTTAGCTGACAGTTGTAATAGACAATCAACTCTTTAGTTTTGTTATTTCCACCCATTAACACATAAAGCCACATCTCAAGACAGTTAGTTAGAGTGTTGTGTGATTAAAATTACTCTGAAATGCTAGTGGCACCCATTTTTACGAAGTATGTAGCAGCTGTAGGTACCAAGTCAACCCCTTCTGCTTGTTGTTTTAATAGACAATTAACTCTTTGGTTTTCTTATTTTATATCTCATAAACATAAAAGCTACACTTCAAGACATTTAGTTTAACTGGTCACATGGCTAAGATTACTCTGAAATGATAGAGATGTGTTGGTTTAGGGTAATTGAAGACTGTTCTTCAAGACATATTTACTTTGGTTTGTTAGGTACGCTTGACAGGTGCCTGTACCGTCAACTTCAATAAGTCTAAGAGGGTGTACTAAAATTTGTCTGTAGCACGCATCACTTGATGTAGTCAACAATACGCTATTTAATACTGTTCTTTCTGGTATGGTTGAAATTTTCTCTGAAAGTAACTTCATTAAGTCTAAGAGAGAGTGTGTTGTTTTTAGGTGTTAACACAGCTTGTTCTGACTTACTTAAATATTATATTTCTTCTGTTAGACGATGATTTTGAGGTGTCACACATGTATCTAGCTCTAAGAATAGCTATACCGGAAGTGTCTACCGGAAGTAACATTTTTATTGAATATGCTTATAGAGTTTGCTTTGCTGAACAGCGTGTATGTATTGGTTCTCTCGTACATCTCACGGATCTTCCGCGATAAGGGTTTGAAGTTTTTTATCTCAGTTTCTTGTAGAGCTTGTTACGAAACATACATTTTTAAAGTCGGTTCCTTTCTATCACTTGTCGTTGAAAAGATATAACGATTTAAAGTTTAGACCGGAAGTGGCCATTTTATTGTATATTCCAATTTGGTTTGGCCTCCTTAACACCGTGCATGTATTGGTTCTATCGTACATCTCACCGATCTTCCGCGATAAGGATTTAAAGTTTTTTTATCTCAGTTTCTTGTAGACCTTGTTACGAAACATACATTTTTGAAGTCGGTTCATTTCTATCACTTTCCGTTCAAAAGATATAACGCTTTAAAGTTTAGACCGGAAGTGGCCATTTTATTGTATATTCCAATTTGATTTGGCCTCCTTAACACCGTGCATGTATTGGTTCTATCGTACATCTCACGGATCTTCCGCGATAAGGGTTTAAAGTTTTTTATCTCGGTTTCTTGTAGACCTTGTTACGAAACATACATTTTTGAAGTCGGTTCCTTTCTATCACTTGTCGTTGAAAAGATATAACGATTTAAAGTTTAGACCGGAAGTGGCCATTTTATTGTATATTCCACTTTGATTTGGCCTCCTTAACACCGTGCATGTATTGGTTCTATCGTACATCTCACGGATCTTCCGCGATAAGGGTTTAAAGTTTTTTATCTCATTTTCTTGTAGAGCTTGTTATGAAACATACATTTTTTAAAGTCAGTTCATTTCTATAACTTTCCGTTGAAAAGATATAACGATTTAAAGTTTAGACCGGAAGTGGCCATTTTATTGTATATTCCAATTTAATTTGGCCTCCTTAACACCGTGCATGTATTGGTTCTATCGTACATCTCACGGATCTTCAGCGATAAGGGTTTTAAGTTTTTTATCCTATTTTAGTCGCCATTTTTTATTTCTGCTTACTTAGACGAGTAACATGACACTAAACACGTGGGGTTAGCTTAAGAAAGGAATTGAACCTGTAACCAACCATTGTTTCTAAGCTTACTGTTTAGTTATTCAGTACCTCTTTGTATTTGACGCTACCATATCAATGAGCATATATCAGGAATCGAACCTGTATCTCTTTCAAAATAAAATCAACTACTTGCCGTGCCCACACATAAGGCTAAAAAAGTTCCTATTTTTAAGAGTTGAACCTGTTGTCCATTTTGTTTCTGAGCTTCTTTGTTTTGCCAGCGACCTCTATTGTCTCTACGATATTTGGTTTCCTATTTGAACCTGTTATCTATTTTGTTTCTGAACTTCCTTCTTTTGTTTGACAACGACCTCTGTGTGTTATTTTTAGAACCTACCCATATAACAATTGTGGCGTTCGGCTAATTTCTATTTGTAAATCATCCATTTGTCTGCCTCCATTTTTATAATGTCAGGGATGTCAGCTTAAGGTATCACAGGCTTCCATCTTTCATTCCGCCATTTTTTTATTCCGCCATTTTGGTTCCTCCGTTTTGGTTCCGCCTCTAATATTAAACATATTAATTATTTTGTAAATCATCCATTTGTCTAATAATAACAAAAACTTTAATTATGTTACATGTATGGTTTGTTTGTAATTAAAAGTCGTATATATATACCAGCCTAAAACAATAAATTAACAAGCGTCTGCTTAGCTCAATGGGTAGCATCGTTGCCTCCCATCTGAATGCCCCGGGTTCGAAACTCACCTGCTCCAAATGGTTTTTTTTCAAAATATAATAATTTGAAGTAATAGGTTAGACACTTTGGAATGTGACTGTCTGGCCCAAGTCGTGTGACGTCACTGTCTGGACAAAGTTTCCTAGAAATAACAGGTCAATCACCTTGGAAGGTTTGCATGTTACATGTGACTGTCTGGCTCAAATCTTGGAAGTCGGGCATCTTGGAAGTCGGCCATCTTGGAAGGGACGGAGTCCTTGTGGGCGGGGCCGCCCTATCTATATACTGTTGGGTCGGTAACTGGCAGCTGTCAACTGTCAACTGTCATGTCGGTAACGCAGATCCCATACTTAACCACATGTGACGTCACTGTCTGTCCCAAGTGACGCTATACCTACTGTCGTCATTAAAAAAAAAAATTAAAAAGAAGGAGTGGAATAAACGTCAATTTTATGCAATAATGTAAATTTTTGCAAACTAGAGTTGACGTGTACGAGCATTTTGTCAAAACACATATCGCTTAAATTGTAATGAATTTATTCCATAATTTTGGCGCATAAAACAAACAAAGCATTAATTAACAAAAAAGTTAATATTTAAATAAATACAACAACTGTCCAAAATACTATTGTATTATATAAACTTTCAACTATTTTGTCAGTCATTTTATTTAGTCGATGCACCATTGAAAGGCAGTTGGACTACGAACGCTTCATATCTAAAGTATCTATAAACTTCAATGTCCAGTATCAAGCTTCCCTAAGAAATAAAATGGTCATTAACAATTCAACGACCAGTAGGGTCGTAAAAACTTGAAATTAAACTTCCTGGTGAAATTCATTAATGTTCTGTTAATATTAATCAAGTGAGCTGCATTTCAAACTAACATAAAGTTCTCAGTAACATCCCTGTGTAGACGCTGGTCATAAAATTTGCACACTTAATTATACAGTAGTAAAGTTTGAGCAGTTGTAAAGTGTCCTTGACTCTATTATTTAATGGCCCCAATGTCATAGTATGTGGGAAATGACAAACATAATTCCTACAATTTCGGATAAGACAATATTTTTTTGAAATGATTACTCTCATATCAGGTATTTATAGATCTTTACAAAATGAGTTTACTGCGCTATAAACCTTTCATTATCAAATTACAGTTTCAGTCAGAGCTACGGAAACGTACAAAAGTCCGGGCGTAGCAAGTTGGTTGTGACAGCGAGTTTACATTAAAATGTATTTCCACAGAGAAAATTGTTGGTTAAATGTTTAATAACATATATGCAGAAACTATTGCCGAATGAAACCAACTAGCAATTAAAACAAATATTTAACAACTGGTCTGGGGCAAGGTTTCTAATTATGGCATAATCTGTTCACGCAACAACTGCAAATAAAGTTCTGACGTAACGTTTTTGTTCATTAAAAATGGTCCAATGATATTATAGCCTATAATACCTATCCAAACGTTGACTTTTTGTGGTCTTTGCTGCGTGCTTCAGCAACCCACCACTGATTATCTGCTGACCAATATCTAAAATTGTGCCTATTAACGGTGCCATTAGGCATAAATGTAGTCTCATTGGAAGAGAGAATGTTATTTACAAAATTGGGATCAACATTGCACCTCTCACTCATAAATTCACAAAATTCCGTTCTTCTATCAAAATCATCCTCTATAAGTTCTTGAACTAGATGTGTCTGGAAGGGGCGTATCTTTTCGCTTTTGAATAAGGTTTTAACTGACATGTGAGACATATTGTGTTGTTGGACCATCTGTCGAGGCGATTGTCCTGTAAATCAACTAAAACATTTATAGCCACATGACCACTAGTAGTGCTTTTCGGTCTGCCTGTTTTTGGTCTGCCTTGTTAACTTCCTGCTTCATTGACTTTCCATTAGAGTTCGCGTACACAAGATTGGGTAACCGCAGGCCGATTGGGGTAAGCTTGATCAAATAAATAGACAACTTCCGCTTGTGTTTTCTCGCGGTCACCATGTCTGACCCTCATTAACACTTCAATTGGTTTTTTTCAGTTAGAGCTATCACGTTACTTTCTGTTAACTGAGGCATACGCTTATCTGAGTGCTTAAGAACATTTGACAAAAACTGTCAAATTTATCATTGCAGATAAGGCACCTAGCAACATTACAAATGACACGACTTAACTTCATAGTTTCAGTGTATTCATGTGACTGATTTCAGTATGAATACATGAATGTTTCATTGTGACGAATAAACAACTTAAAACTTACGTCACAAAATTTATCTCTTGAATGCTTAATAGAATCTGCAAAATATACAGGTGTTCCATTTAAAATAACAAAGTTGGTATTATTTCTTAGCCAGCCTGTATGGTTCCACATACTTTTTAGTGAATTTTTATTTAAAAAAAATTCACTATTTAGAGGTATCGATGGTGTGAAATTCCAAACATTTTTTGAAACGAGCGCGAACTAGGACTCCTAGAACCCATATCCTGAGTCAGATTAAATTTTGATATATTTATATATATATATATATATATATATATATATATATATATATATATATATATATATATATATATATATATCCAACCGATAACTCAAAACATAATTAACCGATTTAGTTTAAACTCGGCAAGTACCTTTCTTTTATTAATGGCTTAGACGAGCTCGTTAGCCAGGGAAATATAGCAAGGTTTTCGGGAAATTTTTGAGTTTTCTTTCTAAAAAAAATTTTTGCTCCAAAAATTACAAAGCTATTTCAACGAAATCCGGTGGATATGTTGCCTTGGGACAGACCTTACTACGTACTAAAATTTAACTTCCTAAGTATATAGAAAATTGAGGCATTCAAATTTGAAGCATTTAATGAAAATTCACTACCATAACGCACTTGCTGCGTCCCGAACTTTTTACTTGTAAAAATGGATTGAACTGAAATACATCAATATACAAAGTGTGAATAAATACGTTCTGTAGTTTTCGAAATATTAACAATTTTTGAAAATTATTTCAACCATTTTTTCAGTAATGAATGAAGATAGGAAAAAACTTCAAGTACAATTAGGCCTTAAATTATATGTAAAATCAGAAAACGCAAAAACATACAGGGTATTATTCCAATTGAAATGAAAATGTTGGTATTATTTCTGAGCCACCAGTATAGTTAGGCACACTTTTTTACTTGTCAACAGAGTATTAATTTTAAGTACATCAACATACCAAGTGCCAAAAAATATACGAATACGAATACGAATAACTTTATTGTTAGTCTTCATACATTATACAGTAGTTCATACATCATAAACACAAATATATTTACAAAAATCAACAATAATGGCCTACATGTGCCACTTAACCATGGCTTGTGTGTGCCACAAATTTAAACAAAATATAAGTAGGTATATAGACATTACTCATCTAATTATTAAACTACACTTCTACTAAACAGTAATTTGGCCGACTATGGACGAGACAGATATGTTTTCATTGTAAAATTCAAAGTCAAATTCTGGGCGATCAAACTCCGGAGAGTAGCTTCTCTTGTAAATACACCATCCTCATTTATGCACACCACTGAATACATATCATGCATACACGCAACCTCACATACACACGCACTCACAAATGTTCGCTCACACTCATTCGCACATTTTCGTCGAATTTTTCTACAAGCATATGAGTCTAGTCAATGTAAGTGAAAAAAACACATTCTGAGACGATTGTATACGCAAATTATCACACTACCTAATCTCTAAATATGGTTAATACTTTCCGAAATATTGGCAATATTTTACACCCTGTATTTATTTCTTTAAGTACAGGTGCATACCAACTTTACTGAACACAAAATGACTTCGTCACACGGTCACATATGACTTAATTTTGAATAATATTATGTTTATATAATTTTATATTTTAGAACAAAGTGCGAAGTGATGTCTAAAGTAATCATATAAATATGATGAATGGCTTGGTAATTTTTCAATTCAAACTTCCCTCTTATATTCAGGTACCGATACAGATGTCCTCTCTCTATTCCAAAAAAAAAGCTACCTACCTTCTGTTGTTAGTGATGGTAGAAGTTTCCGCTTTAAAACCGAATTGACTATCAGAAAGTTTATATTTATCTAAGAATCCTGTTAGTCTGAATTTTATGACTTTTTCAACAATTTTTGAGCTTTTTCATGAGAAGTTTCTGAGTCTTTTATTTTTCAACAACACACCACTGTCGTACCGTGGGTGTCGACAAGGAGGAAAGAGGCAACTTGTTAATTCTGTACTTGAAGGTTTGGAGGTTCGGAGAAGAAGGAAAAACATGTGCCGGCAAGGAATTCCGCAACTTGGAAGTCCTCGGGACAAAAGAGCAGGCATAACAAGATGTTCTATGTCTGGTGACTTGGACAGTAAAGGGGTGCCTTCGCTCTGTTCCCCTGGTAGATCTGTTGTGGGCAACAGGTGAAGGAACTATGGAAGAAAGCTCCTCTGAGCAGTGCCCGTGCAAATATCTATGAAAAAGGGAGAGGTCACCAACGGCACGTCACGTCGGTGGGCAAAGGATGGCAGCCTTTGGGTGACGGTAGGGTCACCGATGAGATGTATAGCACTCTTCTGAATGGAGTCCAGGATAACGAGTGTAGAAGCGGCAGCGGCACCCCAGATGTGGGAGCAGTATTCGAGGTTTGGCCTTATTTGTGAAGTATATAAGGTATAGAGATTAGCTGCTGAAAAGTATTTGCGAGCCCGGAAGAGGAAACCTAATTCTAAACTCATTTTTTATGGAGATCCTTGGACCAGACGTGGGCGACTACGGGCCCTCGACTTCAAAGCGCGTGCGTAAGAATATTCCATGATTGCGGCGTAAAAAGTACTTCATATGGTTGTGTGTGTTTTGTTTCTTTAACGTCGGCCTATTTCCGCGACTATGGCCAATCGCCGACGCCAGGGAGCAGTTTCACCTCACTATCCTGGAAATTTTGCCGAACCCCTACCTTTCTGTAAGGAGGGTAGGGATATTTAACGTGCCCAACATCGCATGGACACGAGGCCGACAGCTTTACGCCCCCTCCGAAGGGCAGAACGTGCATACATTCAACTTGCTCAAATACAATGCCAGAACCTCGGTTGATGTTAATGTTACAGTTTGTACTGAAAAAGTGAAAGTAGTACCGTGGGATCGAACCCAGTTCCCTTCGGTTCAGAGGCACACGTTCTTACCCCTGAACCACAGAGGTTCCACTTCATATGGTTAACCTAATCATTTCATACTTGTATTAATTGAACATGCGTTTTAATTCAGAATACCACTTCTTAAGTTATTTCATGAGGATGTAGACTTCGAACTCGAGCGTACTTTTCTTCGGCACTAAACAGCATATGACAAGATTCGAAAAATTTGAAATTTTTTGGCATGCACTTCACCCAATTAAAAAATCAAGGTTCTTGCTGGACACACAATTTAATGCTCTACAACTTAATTTTACACGTTTATTCATTTAGAATGGTCGTTTCCGTGTGACGGACGATTGAAAGTCACTATAAAGGGAAAAGTTCATAAAAAGCGACGTTTTTGATCGAATTTAATAAAATGAATTGAATTAAGTGATCTTGAATTTTTATAATAATAAAGTATTCGCTAGAACGGACTGTGTCGAAGCTATAGAAAAGAAAGACGTCAAAAATTGTCGTGTTTTAGTGAATTTTCGTAGAAAAAATTCACTAATGGGGAGATCCCGACTTTTGAATTTTGAAAAAATTTTTGCAAATGAGCGCGAACTAGGACCCCTAGAACCCATATCCGGGGTCAGTTTCAATTTTTATATGTTTATATATATATATATATATATATATATATATATATATATATATATATATATATATATATATATATATATATATATATATATATATATATATATATATATATATATATATATATATGTGTGTGTATCACACCGATAACTCAAAAAATAATGGGCCGATTTTGATAAAATTTGGCATGTACCTTTCTTTTGTTAATAGCTTGGATAAGTTCGTTGGTCAGGAAAATCGGACGAGGTTTTCCGGGAAAATTTTGAGTTTTCATTCGAAAAAAATTTATATCTCAAAAAGTAATAAGCCGATTTTAATAAAATTTGGCACATACCTTCCTTTTGTAAATGGCTTTGACATGTTTGTTAGTCAGGAAAATCGGACGAGGTTTTCCGGGAAAATTTTGAGTTTTCATTCGAAAAAAATTCATATCTCAAAAAGTAATAAGCCGATTTTAATAAAATTTGGCACATAGCTTACCTCTGTAAATGTCTTTGACATGTTTGTTAGTCAAGAAAATCGGACGAGGTTTTCCGGAAAAATTTTGAGTTTTCATTTGAAAAAAATTCATATCTCAAAAAGTAATAAGCCGATTTTAATAAAATTTGGCATGTACCTTCCTTTTGTAAATGGCTTTGACAAGTTCGTTATTTAGAAAAATTGGACGAGGTTTTCCGGGAAATTTTTGAGTTTTCATTTGAAAAAATTTTTTATCTTAAAAAATATAAAATCTATGATAACCAAATTTGGTAGGTAGGTTTACGATATAAAAAGTAAACTATACACCAAAATTTAGATTTCTATGTTACAAGAAAAAAAAGTTATAATAAAATATTTTGTGCCAGATCATTTCTATGAAAATTCACTACCATAACGCACTTGCTGCGTCCAGACTTTTTTTTAACTTCCTGACTCGAGCGACGGTCGAGGTACCGTGCAAACCTAGGATACTTCTATTTGTGAACCGATCAAAACAATACTTAGCTTTCAAACACTTATTTTCAAGAGAGGCCCTAATTTGACTGTTCTATACTTCGTTATCAGAAGTTAATTAGTGTCGCGGTAATCAAAATTAATTTGCAGAAATCAAACTCAATTTATACGGCGACATTTTAACGCTCATTACTTTTAGCCTCATCCACAAAGTTTATGCACATTACGTTTCCTTAAGAGAGCTATTTTTAATATCAAATTTTCAAAAACCACCTTTTTTTGACAGTTGATTTTAGCCATACTACTCGAATTAAATATTAAATTCAATTTTATTTAATATCCTTTAATTTTTGTAATAATAAAGTATTCGCTAAAGTCCACAGTTTCGGAGCTGCAGGCAAAGAGTGTGTGTGTTTTGTTTCTTTTACGTCGGCCTATTTCCGCGACTATGGCCAATTACCGACGCCAGGGAGCAGTTTCACCTCACCATCCTGGAAATTTTGCCGAACCTCTGCCTTTCTGTAACGAGGGTAACGTGCCCAACATCGCATGGACACGGGACCGACGGCATTACGCCCCCTCCCAAGGGCGGAACGTGCAGACATTCAACTTGCTCAAATACAATGCCAGAACCTCGGTTGATGTTAATGTTACAGTTTGTACTGAAAAAGTCAAACGATAACCCTGGGATCGAACCCAGTACCCTTCGGTTCAGAGGTACACGTTCTCACCCCTCAAACTCCGAGGCTCTAAAAAGAAGTTGAAAACATTATAAAATGTCTCGTTTTTTTAACTTCCTGTCTCTAGCGGGGGTGAAGGGACCGTGTAAACCTAGGATACTTCTGTCTGACGTCAAATCAAACGATCAAAACAACAAATGGCCTTCCAACGCTTATTTAGAAGACCGACCCCTCAGTCCGAGTAGTAAACTGAAGTTTTAGTATCATCAAAACACAGGGGACGCAAGCTACGCTTTAACTCTAATCGCTTTCAGCTTCTCGGCAAAGTTTACCTACATTAAGTGTGCCTATATTCCATTTTTAAGATAAAATAATTGAAAATACCCCCATGACATTAGTCTGACAACATAGAGAGGTGGGGGGTGGGGGGAGAGCTGACGAGTATGAAAAACACAAAAGTAAATTATATGGCGAAAAAATGATTGAAAAAAAGTTTTTGAATTAAAGGCCACGAGGGAAATAATGAAAGGGCGGAACAAGATAAAAGAGAAAAACAATCCGTTCTGAAGCCAGAGAAGAAGTCTCTACCTCTGTATTTAATATGAAACCTTTATTTAATACGATACAAAAAATTCTTACAAATTAATTTTTGAATTAAAGACCGCGAGTGGACTAATACTACGGAAATAAAAGAGTAGCACAAGATAAAAGAGAAGAAAACAGGCAGTTGTAAAGCCAGAGAAGAAGTGTCCTCATCTGTATTTAATATGGAACGATTTCACCAAGTGAAGGCAACAAATTAATGCACTGGGTGCTATTTATACCTTTATAACTTCTCTACTAGTTTTCCTAACTAGGTTGTCCGGAACCCGTTATAAACTGTACGTATTTTGTAGCTAAGTGAAGATTGGAACCTGTGATGAGCACTGATAACTACATTTGAAAAACCCAAATCACCACAACACATCTCTGTTAAGACCAGACGATCGTTTCGCTAACAAAGATAGCGTGATCAGAGGATAAAAAATTATAAACTATTTGCAACTAAACATCACATTTTATACTTATTTCTTAGGTAACGACAGATAACGAGAGGGACGAAATCCCAGGCAAATTTTCTGTTTATTGTATTTTAATTGCCGGACGACGTTTTTGTACTTCCGTTATAACTTTACCTGCCGAGTTTCGGAATATCTTCTACATCAAAGTGCAAACAAAGTGCTATAGATCAGTTCGATTTAAGAAACTTTTGTTTTTGATTGCCTTAGTAATGTAAGTACTTTCGTACGCATTTAACCTTCGTAGATTGGGTATCACTTTAAGGTATCGCCAAAAGGTACATTTCAAAAACTGCCACCCAATATAAAGTAATCTAGGATTTGATATTTAATGATATTCTGAATATTATTTTATTTGCTCTGAAGGGGCTTGACGTTTGTTACTTCACCAGTGCAGAAAATATATCTAATCTTGTCATGTCCACGTTTAGGGGACTTCTACATCCTTCTCTGGACGCTTTTGCGTTTTACGGTTTTGCCAGGAAGGATAATATTTAGATTATTTATACACTCATGACAACTATAAATAACGTGCCGGTGCTACATTAGGGTATTTTTATCGACAAATTCTTTAAAAACAAAGTAAGATCGTCATGACGTGACCGGTGACGTCTTAAAGTGTTCATGTGATGTCCGTCAATATTTGACATAAAAACAAAATCATTATAACAATAACAACAATCATATCAATAAAATAAGTAATTAACATTCAGACATAAAATAATCTAAAATAATCAGTCAAACCATTTTGCAAGATTTATTTACCGAACCCTCTAATTTAGGCGGTTTTAATAAATAGATACCTACTTACTTGACAAATTCATGTCAGTTGCTAGTTTAGGATGGCGAAGAAAAAAGAGAAATCGTATGTCTTACCGCAAATTAGACTGCAAAAATGCTTACTTTAATTATTTACAAGTGACCTTCCTGCACGACGTGCAATCCAGTAATGGGTCACCCACCTGCAATTAAAAAAAGTTATATTAGTATGATTTTTTCATCTTTTTAGAGACTTCAATACATGTAAAATCAAAATATCCTGAGGCTTAACTATATATATATATATATATATATATATATATATATATATATATATATATAGTGTGTCCCAAACTGGATGCGAATGTATTGCTATCTCCGTTATTATTAGAGATAGGGAGACGGTTAAATTAGCAATCTTTTGTAGAATTTCATGGAACTTAGTGTTTCCCAAAAAAAAAAACTTGGTCAACCTTGTAGGTTAATAGGAAACTGGGCTATTCAAATTTGAAGTATTAAAGGAAAATTCGCTACCATAACGCACTTGCTGCGTCCCTAATTTCTTTTCTTACAAACATGCATTATATTTCGATGAAAAATGCAAAAATGCAGTAAGGCGTGTTCCATTAAAAAAAATGTATCACCAACGACTTATGGGCCACCCTGTGATTGTAGACATATTTTTAAGAGGTAACTCAAGACACCCTATAATTAATGTATATAATTTTTTTCGTATCTTGTATAATAACGAATGTATTGAGCGTTATTGATTTTTTACGAAAATTCGACAAAAATTATATACCATTAAACAATAAACTTCCTTTTTTTGATGTTTTGGCGATAGTTTTAGTTAAGTTTATGGTTTAACGTTCTACAACTTTTAGCTAATTTCCGTAGAGAAAATTCGTTAATGAGAAGACCGCGACTTTTGAATTTTAAACTAGGCCCCCTAGAATTCATATCCAGGTTTACTTTCAGTTTTTATCTATTTAGATATATACAGGCTGGCGCATTTTTACGGTAAAATTTAATATAATTGGTATTATACAAGATACGAGAAAAAATTGTATACATTAGTTATAAGGTGCCTTAAGCTGCATCTTATAAAAATATTTTGACAATCACAGGTGGTCTATAAGTCGTTGATCCCGACAATTGTTTTTTCGAACACCCTTATATTATTGCATTTTTGCATTTTTTATCGAAATATGAAACATGTTTGTAAGAAAAAAATATCGAGACGCAGTAAGTGCGTTTTGATAGCGAATTTTAATTAAATTCTTCGATTTTCAATATCTCAATTTGCTATCAACCTGAGGTTTGTTGGGTGGGAAACCAGTTTTCTCGGAAACATTTTAAGTTTATTTTCGAAAAATTTTTGTGCATTTTCAAACAATAAGTAATTTTGATAAAATACGGTACATTGTTTCTACTATATAGGCCATACCGGTAACCAGACTGATGCCTGCTTGCATTAGAAAGACGTAATATTTGCTATTAAAAACACTTTATGAAAATTCACTTCCACAACGCAGTTGCTGCCTCCAGGCTTTTTTGTAATGAATTGTTATCTAAAGACAAATAAATATTATTATTATTATTATTATTATTATTATTATTATTATTATTATTATTATTATTATTATTATTATTATTATTATTATTATTATTATTATTATTATTATTATTATTATTATTATTATTATTATTATTATTATTATTATTATTATTACATAGCTCCAATCATAACAAAGTTAGCAACAGTGCCGACTGAACTTTGAACAGCCTGTATAATTAAGTGATGTTTGTTGGGGTGACATTTGTAACATTTGTTCCTCTAATCTATTTTATTTGTCCCTATATTTAGATGTATTAAGTTGTTGCTTTTAGATAAAGTTGCAATATTTATTGGCCAATGTAGCACTTCAAACTCAAGATATTATTTAAGACGTATAAGCACCCAATAAATAATAGAGACGAAGTTAAAACAACAGACAAGGGAGAAAAAGTGCCTAACCATTGAACTCTGCCCTTTCCGATACATATAACTTATCCATTAGCCATTTATCATTTTCTTTCCGACAAAAGTCCCTTTTTCATCTATTTTCTGTTCCTGATAACATAAATAACATCTTACTATAAGGAGTATATTACTTCAAATATTACACGTTTTCTTACGTGGGTGTATATAGGCTGGCGCATTGAAAACGAAACAGACCGATTTGCGCCCAGAGAATTTTTTTCAAGAAACGCTGAAACAAGTCAATTTTAATATTGAGTGGGACATGTTTTGACATAAAACTCAACTTTGTCACATCAACCCCATAAGGGTGGTGATAACAACCCTTATATTATAAATAGGGGACATGGGTCGAGTATTACATCATATGAAAGCTCTTTCTTTTCTGAATTCAGCACACTAATTTTTTGGGAAGTTTTATCAACTCGTTTAAAAAATATTCACAGTTGAAAATGCAAAAACGCATTTCACTCATTCCGATAAGAAATGTGCTGATAGTCAATGTTTTGTTGGTTTGTAACATTTCTTATCGGAATGAGAGAAATGCGGTTCATTATTTCAGTTTATCGGTCGGTGTGATACTTGATAGTACTACCGAAAATCAATTTCACAATGGTGTATTCTGTAGAAGAAAGAGTTGAAATAATTACTCTTTTTTTCAAAAACCATGACTGTGCCAACCGTACCGCAAATTTGTTTAATGAACGACATCCGCACAGACATGTTAACAGAAAATACATTTTGGAGTTAGTTGCAAAGTTTCGACAAAGTGGTTCAGCAGCCAACAAAAAACGGGATCCTGTACGTGAATTTCCGATTAGAAATGAGACTACTGAGATTGAAGTTTTAGGACAAATTGCTGCAGACCCAACTTTGAGCACAAGAAAATTGGCCACTGTTTCAAACATCAAAAGAAGAACTATTCAGCGAATATTGAAACATCATAAATTTCACCCGTATAAAATTCATATTGTACAACAACTGAATGAAGATGATTTTGATCGGCGGCTGGAGTTTTGTGAAGTTATAACTGCACGAATAGCTGATAACGGGAACTTTCTGTTCAATATCTGTTTTTCAGACGAGTGTACGTTTTTATTAAACTCTACAGTCAATCGTCATAATTGTTATTATCGGGCAGATAATAATCCAAGAAATTTTCACGAAGTCCACACTCAAACTCCACAGAAATTGAATGTCTGGACTGGCATTTTTGGAGACCGTTTAATCGGACCAATTTTTCTTGATGGCAATTTGAGTGGCGAAACGTATTTGGAGTTACTAGATGATATCGTTTACCCTCTACTAATTGACATTGTTGAAGATTAAGATCGCTATCAAGAAAATCAATTAGTGTTTCAACAAGATGGAGCTCCTCCACATTTTTTACAACGTGTTAGGGAGTTTTCGAACAGGGCCTTTCCAGGAAAATGGATTGGGCGTAGAGGTGCTATTGAGTGGCCCCCTAGATCAACGGATTTAACTCCTTTAGACTCCTTTATATGGGGCCATTTAAAGAGTAGAATTTACGCAATAGAACCGGAGTCCCTGAAAGAATTACGACGACGCATTGTTGAAGAATGCCGTCTAATAACTGCACAAATGCTCCAGAATGTCAGAGTTCGTTTTGAACAAAATTTGAACTTTTGTATGGAAGCTGGTGGTTAACAATTTGAACACTTACTTAACTAAATAAACATTTTTGAATGCTTGGTTTCGTTTTTTTAGTTTTTTTTAACGAAAAATTTACTAATTAGTGCTATTCTTATCACAATGAATGAAATACGTTCTTGCAAATCCAACTGTGAATAATTTTTAAACGAGTTGATAAAACTTCCAAAAAAATTTGTATGCTGAATTGAGAAAAGAAAAAGCTGTCAAATGATGTAACACTTGACCCATGTTCCCTATTTAAAATATAAGGGTTGTTATCACCACCCTTAAGGGGTTGATGTGACAAAGTTGAGTTTTATGTCAAAACATGTCCCCCTCAATATTAAAATTGACGTGTTTTAGCGTTTCTTAAAAAATATATATTCTCTGGATGCAAATCGGTCTGTTTCGTGTTCAATGCGCCATCCTGTATAGTATTACGCATAAGTAACGCAACAAAGCCATAACTTTTAAACCGAGAAAGGCATCGGACTCAAAATATGTAGGATTGCATGACACATTATCTGCGACTATTTGGTGGCATTATAGACTTTTTTAAGCACTCCCTCTTTGAAGGGTGATAACCCCCAACTTATTAAATAGCAGCCTGGGCCATGCGACCCATTTTTGGAAAGTGTATTCAGCGTACTTTGTGATGGTATTAATTACTGTTAAGTTACCTTTGGCAACAACAAAATCAAGCGTCTTTTCATGAAATTTATTTGGGAAAATGGTAACGTCTTACTTTATTTAAGAAGATGCTCAAATTGAGCCGCTTGTCGAACTGATGAATCGAGTTTTGCAGTGATCCGTTACATACTTGTTGAAAGGCAATCACAATGCGGTCTCGCAATTATTCCAGATTCACAGGGCGGTCATTGTAAGCAAGGCTTTTTAAATGATCCCAGAGAAAGAAAAACGAGTGGAGACAAATCTGAAGACCTAGCTGGCAACTCTGTAGGTCATCTTCTGCCTAGACATCGGTTAGGAAATAACACATTAAGATATTTCCTTACCTGTCGACTGAAATGCGGTGGGCCGCGATCTTGTTGGAAGTAGACCTTCGCGAAATGATTTTGAAATAAATCTTCTCGTAATAATGTTAAAGTCCCTTCAAAAAAAAAAGGGTCAAATTACAAAACGACTAACAATTCCGGCACATACGTTCAATTTTTGAGGATATCGAGTATGAATTTCGTCCATCTAATGAGGATTACTGTCAGCCCAATTTGACAACTGTGTCTGTTTACACCATAAGGCAAAACAGCCTTACCCAAGAAAACAACGTCGTTTAAAAACCTCAATTTTGTTGAATAATCTGAATTATTTGTTCACAAAATTCGACCCTTCCATCAAAATCATGTGCAAAAAGTGCTTGCAGGTTATGGATCTTATAGGTAAATACTTTTTCCGATGCAAAATACGCTGTACAGAACGTCTGCGGATCTGGTTCGTTCTAGCAAGTCCCAATGAAAAAGTTTTGGGAGTTTTTTTTTATAGCAAGCAATAGAACCAGGGTATTTTTGTCCAAAGTAACAGTTACAGGGCGGCCGGACTTGGGCGAACTTTTACGCTGCTTGTTTTAGTGTATTTGTGGTGAAGTCTGCTTACCATAGTGAACCTAATTGAATAAATGGAAAACGTCATCATAGGTCATTTTACGATCAAGATAACCGATCACCATTAAAACTTCGATACGATCTTGTTCACTAAGGTGAGGCATATCACAAAAAAGTAAATGAACTAAAGTAACAAAGACACTGATGTTTTAATTCACAAACCAAAACACTTGCGACTGTGGAAGATCAGGCTGATAATTTTGACCAAACTAATTTTCTGGGTGAAATTATTAAAGCGTAGCGTGTATTATCGCTTAAATAAATTCGCTGTCTGATACTGGCATGTGTTTTAGCCTTTTTGGCCAGAGATAAGATTACTTGAATAGTATTTATTTTACTTCAGCTGACTGGGGAGTGACGATACTGCGAATGTGCAGATAGTCAAAATTTAGTAATAATTTGATATTTTCCTCTTATATACAAATAATCTGCAGCAATACTTTGTTGGGAATCAAAATACTAATATGTGCCAATTTGTCGATGACACTTCGTTCACTGTTGTAGCTAGTACTTCTCCAGAACTGGATATCTCGTGTGCTAAGGTTCCGAGAGGAATTTTTGATTCGTGTAGGGAAAATAGACTTATTTTAAATCTTGAGAAAACTGATAACATAAAATTTAAAAATATCCATGCCAGACAAAGCAGTGCTTCCAGTCTGTGTAATAATAAAAATACAGCAAATAATACCAAATTTTTAGGGGTTATAGTAGATAAATTTCTAACCTGGGAACCTCAAACCGATTATGTGGCGGCCAGACTAAATAGTGACTACTTTCTTTGCTTTGTCTAATTTAAAATATACAATGGGAGATGTTACACTTCGGTTGTTTTATCACGCACACGTAAGTAGCAGACTCACGTATGGACTTATAGTCTGGGGAGCATCAGCATATACGCGAGATAACAATAGCCAACTCATACAATGTATATAAGAAGTACAGATCCCGATTCAACACCCAAGGTCGCTGACGAATGGGTAAATTAATAGCAGCGCAATTAGAAGAATAGACTATTCATAGATGGGTAAACAACTAGACCTTCAAATCAGCAACCAGCCACCTGCTAGGATCACCTTCAAGACTTCAACTTAGGTGGAAACCGCCTCTCGGTCCACGCCCCACCAGAGACTATATATGGAAGTTACCAGACCACGGACGGACATTCCTATATTGTTATTGCTTGAGTCTCTTTTAACTTGTCATAATTTATATTTATCATTTTTTATTATTCATAAGTATTTTATGTAACTATAATCAATACATTCTTTTAAAAAGTCAAGTGTGTTAACAAGAAAGTTAACTCGCGCAGACTATTCATTATACAGAAACGTATTATAAGAGTATTAGGTGACGCAAAATCTGATGATTTTGGATAATGGCGTTTTACTTACTCTATCTTTTTAGTTTGTCACTCCTTGGGAGAGAAACCCTCAAGTATTTTAATATGTTAGGAAACAATTATCCAATTGGAAATATAGGTATTGTTGCTGTGCCTCAACACTCTACTTCACTTTTTCAGAAAGGAACAAAATATATGGCAATAAGAGCATATAACCATTTACCTGTGTACATAATTGAAGTGTGCATGCGTAAAAGCGTATGTTGTGTAGGTTAATTGTTGTTTGGTTTGCGCAATGTTCTGCATGTTATGCCCTTTTATGAATTTGTTTTTACATGTTTTTTTTGTATTTTAGTTACTGACTCCTTAACTGTAGGTTTGGAGCCTTTTTTATTGAGTCCCTAATTGCAGATTTACAATCTTTATATATTATGTTCTGTGTGACGAGTTGCTACATATTACATATGTTTTGACGTGTTCCTGGTCCGTTTGGAATTTTTTGAATAAAGTTGTATTATTATTATTATTATTATTATTATTATTATTATTATTATTATTATTATTATTATTATTATTATTATTTAGATAAATTAGTATCTGGAATTTTAGATAGAAGACGACCATTTTCAGAGAGCAGAGATATTAAAACTTCCAAAATAAAGACAGTATTTTATGCGTTTTCAGATTTTTGCCTACAACATTTAAAGATTTGAAAATATTTTAGAAGTTTGCTAGTAAACAAAATAAAATTATATATGTAAAGTCTGGACGTAGCAAGTGCGTTATAACAGCAAATTTTTATAAAAATCATTCAAATGCAAAAAATTATCGAAAAGTACAAAATTGTATCTCTGAAAGCAAAGTATTTGGTTTGGAGAAATTTCGTACACACGTTGCCTTAATAAAATTTTATTACATACCAAAGTGGGATTATATTGATTGAGAGAAAATTAGTTTATTAAAAATTTTAAAAGTTTACGAAAATGCGCTACCTGAACGCATTGCAATGCACATCAGAACTATTACTACCAGTTGTATGTAGTTTGTTCGTTTATCGATTTATTGACTAAAGAGAAGAGCTATTTATTTTGTTAAATAAAAAGGTAACACATTTACATCACAAACCCTAATTATTAAATTGCCGCTATAAGATCGCAGAAAGTGTCTATTTCAAATAAAGGTTCTGCAAACATTTTCGTCAAATGAAGAACAGATCTTGAAGCAGAAGTGTGAGACCCTGGTACTTCTTGCAATGTTTGTTGTCCAAAACTAGTCTCCGTTTTAGAATGCTTGTCTCAAAATCAACAATTTTGACGTCTTAAATCTCAAGTTGTCGTGTCTGGAAGAAAAATCATAAAATGCTGAAAGCCCTTTTTTGGTACTTTGTGGCCTTTCTGTGCCAGAAAAACTTAATATTCGTCTGTAATGCGGAATACATTTTGTGAATCACATATATTATTTTGGGATTTTGTCCCTCACGTGACCTCTAGTGCGACCGAATTTTTTTCGTCAAATGCTTGAAACCTGTTTTCTTTAAAGCTAGACAGCATCATGTTGGTACACGGTAGGCAGATAATATAGTGATAATAATAATATGGTATGGTATGTACCATAGCCACACACAGCCAGGCAGCCCTTAAGGCACTAAGTAGCCCACGGGTAAATTCCTGGCTGGTGAGTGAGTGCCGAGACGAGACGAGCGACCTGGCTGGGCAGAATGAGGTGACCCTCATCTGGGTGCCGGGTCACTCGGGGGTTAAAGGCAATGAAGAAGCTGACAGTCTCGCGAAGAGAGGGTCAGCAGAACCATTTATGGGACCAGAACCGGCTCTGGGCGTGTCAAAGAGCACTACCAGGGGAGCCATTAAGTCCTGGGTCAGAAACCAACACAAGGTGTACTGGGCGGACTGTCCAGGGCTCAGACATGGGAAGTCAATAATTGACGGACCCAGTTCAAAGAGAGCTGTGGAGCTGCTAAACCTTAGCAGAGGACAGCTCAGAAACACAACAGGTCTCTTGACGGGACACGTGGCCGTCAAGAAACACCTGCATAAAATGGGGCGGTTCGAAGGGGACCTCGCATGCAGACTCTGCGGCGAGGGGGAGGAATCAGCCCAGCACATCTTGTGTGAGTGTATAGCTCTGGACCGGAAAAGACAACTGATCTACGGTCACTCTAGACCGGAGACAGAGCAATATAAAACTTCACCCTACCAATCGCTGTGCAGACTAGTTCAAGGCACAGTGATCTTGGAATGGGTGGAGTAAGACTAAGGGTATGCACAATCAACCAAGGGCTGCGGTGCTATCGGGGCGGCAAGGCCGCGGACGAGCCCCGAGGGAAAAAAATGGTATGTACCAAATTTGGTTAATATTTTTGCTATTTTCGAAGATACAAAAATGGTCCCAAAGAGAATCCAAATTTTTTCCGGAAAAACCATTTGTATTTTCTTGGCTAACGAACTTGTCCAAGTCATTTAGCAAAGGAACACACATGCAAGTTTAATCTACATTTTGGTACATGGTATGTGAGCGACTTGCGTACCAAATTTGGTTAAAATATATTTGCTATTTTCAAAAGACAACAATGTTCGGAAAGAAAACCCAATTTTTTTTACGAAAACACTAGTCGGATTTTCCTGGATAACAAACTTTTAGAAGTCATTTAGCAAAGGAAGATGGGTGTCAGGTTTCATGAAGATTGGCTCAGTCATTATTCTTTGAATTATCGTGGTGAAACCAAATTATTTTAAACACCATTTTAGCAACGCATAAATCGTAATAATGCTTTTGTTGTTGTTTTGTGTGTTTGTTGCTTGACCGTCGGTCTATTTCCGCGACTATAGCCAATCACCGACGCCACGGGGCTCTTTCACTGCACCAATCCTGTATTTGTGTAAGACGGGTAGGGATATTTAACGTTTCCAACATCGTATCGTACATGTACGCCCTCATCAAAGAACGGCACATTCGATTTAATTAAACACAATGCTATAATCTGTAAAGGTTTCCACTGTAATAAGTTGGAGAAATTATTGGTTTTCGGGTTCAACCAGTTTCAGAATTTGTTAAAACTCGATGTTTCGGCTCCTGTTTTGGAGCCATTTTTTAGAGGCTACGTAAATATGAAAGTAAGTGAACTCTTAGGTATCAATCTACCTACTTCTCAAAGCCGAGGATAGGGGTAGGTTGAGTTTTTATAATTCAAATACGTGCTCTCGATCTGCCTACTCCCCAAATCTCACTGAAGATCGTTTCTAAGATATGGGTGTGTTCAATACTAGATCTGAGATAAAGCTGACTATCGCTCGGCACTCTTCTATTAGTTAGGTGGTGCTTTTACCTTACATACACAATGTGACCAATAAATCAAAAGACAATTTATTGTTCTTTTACCTAACCCAACAAATACTTTTAATCCGCTTAATGCCGTTATTAAAGTACCTTATCGATCCGGCTAATGACACCGATGACAACCCAGGTGGAAGCAAGACCTACTGGTACCAGAAGATCTGGACCAACTTTTACTCTCAAAAAAAAAAAACTACCGACTTCTGTACGAGACTGAACTGTGTAAAATTTTTAGCAATTGAGCGTAAGCGACAATTGATCTAGGGTCACAATGG
This sequence comes from Tillus elongatus, assembly GCA_964006375.1. Lineage (NCBI taxonomy): Eukaryota > Metazoa > Arthropoda > Insecta > Coleoptera > Cleridae > Tillus > Tillus elongatus. Next base: position 56,863,098 of record OZ023265.1, read on the forward strand.
AGGGACGGAGGTAACGCCCGCACTTCATAATCTAAAAGTTTATAGCTGAATACAAGCTAAATTCAAGAGCCTGAAGTTTAAAAAGCAAAGCTGGATATGATATACAATATGGTGCCTAAACACAGTGTCAGTGTGTTTACTAATCAGACATAACAAAATAATGCTTGGGGGTATTTTTTTAAATTTAAATACACTTACTTTCTTATGCAATTCTAGTAAGTCATGTTTGTAGTATACTTCTATATATTATTTATACTACATACAGTTTAACCCATTAACAACCAATTTATTTATTTCTTTTTTCATTCTTTAAAATTTGTTAAAAGTTGTTCCTAAAGCCTGTAGTAATGACCAAAATGATTGAAAACATCTAGTTTTCAAAAAACGCTGTCCTATAAATAGGACGCTGGGAGGATATGAATAGTTGTGTGGACTGAAATTAACATTTTAAGTGTATGAAAAACATTTATTCCTCAAAAACTCAATCAATATAAGTCAATTATTTAAGTAGCAAAAAAAGGTAGCATAATATAAACAATAAAATAAAAGTACACAAGATGTATAAAATAAATTACTCACTGTGTGCGGTGGTATTTAGGAAAACAGTGGGTGCACAAAGTAGCTTTGCACATACTGCAGAATGTAATTGGTTTACTTGAGCAATTTGGAAACTGACAGCGGCGACGTTATTCGCGCTTTTCTAGAAAATGTCCTCTTTCATCGTACCTAACACCATCAGGAACCTTTGACCTGAAGGTGGAAGGGAAACTTGTAAATTAGCCTTGGCTGAAGAAGAGCAACTCTCTCTTTTTTCTCTTTGCTCCATCGAAGAGCAAGCGATATTGGTTCAATTGTATCAAAATTGGTGGCAAGTGTTACACATTTATTATCATTCCACTTCACGGCAAAGATTTTACTTTTTTTTTGTCAAACTGGAAATCATATAAACCACGACTGCTTTTTTGAGTCCTTTTTTAGTGGATATTTTAGTGTCCGATTTTCCCTGATGGTGCTTGTTGCTCAAATGTCTAAGTCTTTGAGTTTACACAATAATACGTAGCTAGTGAAAAAGTTATCAAACTATACGCAATAACTTTTAGGGTCTTAAACAACAGATAACATTGTTGCAACTACTCTAGTTCCAAGCGAGCCTGTCGATATTTCTGTCTGGTCTTTCCCGCAGTATAGGGAAAAATTGAAACAGTACCCGTCATTTTGACACATCGCCCATAATTTATAGCCAAATCTGATAGGTTTGGCTCTTATAAATTGTTTCAGTGGATGATGTCCATAATACCGAGCAATCATTGTCAATGGATAGAATTGACTTAAACACACCCCATTTAGAAAAAATTGAGTTTACCATTTGAATAAGAGGGCTAATTTTGAAAGTTTTATCATGTTTATTTTGATCAGCTTTGGTATTGTCTTGAAAGTGAATCACGGATTTCATTTCTTAATATGCATTGCGACTCATAGCATTACGAACTAAAGGTATTCCTAAATCCTCACTCTCGGACCAGTAATCCCTTTCACTTGGTAAAGTGTGGTAATCAGAAAATATTAGAAAATTTCTTTCCCCAATGTTTAGCAGGTGAATTGATCCCACCCTCGCTAACTAGTCGGCTCTGCTAATTAGCGTTGGAAGAAGAATATGTTGGATATGTGGACTGTATGTAAACTGTATTTTTTACTCTAGGTGCACTAGATTCCAGAAGATTTCAATAATACACTTTTTATATTTATATATGTTGTATTGTTACTATGTACACTTTGAACTAAACACTTATTAACAATTTGCGGCTTTACACTTGATTAGTGGGTTACTCAGGAGATTTCACAATCTTATTAGCTACTTGCTATTGCATTTAACTGCGCGTATACTTTCTAACTTAGAAGAAAACACTGACTTTTCACTGTATCACTGTATGAACGGAATTTCTGTAGGAAGATTGGAACTTGAACTGAACTGGCTTAATCACACGAGCGGGGTTTAAGTAGAAGATTAGGAACTCGGGGTTCCAAGAAGCGAAGAAGATGAGATCTGGCGTAGAACTGCACTGGCTTAAACACGCGAGCGGTGTATAAGTAGAAGATTAGGAACTCCGGGTACCTAGAAGCGAAGAAGATGAGATTCGTTGCAGAACTGACTGGCTTAAACACACGAACGGTATTTAAGTAGAAGATTAGGAACTCGGGGTCCCAAGAAGCGAAGAATATGAGATTCGTTGCAGAACTGACCTGTGCTTTGCGAAAGGCTTGCTTTTATCGAGCTTTCGCGTAACGCTAGGTGCGTAGTTGACATAACATAATGTCAGTAAGGCAGAATGGACAACCAGGTAGAAGCATTATTCCTAGTGAAGGAATCCACTGGGTACATTTTAATAACACGTCATTTACAGGAAAGGACCTAACGGTATATAAGTATTCTTTGTATGGCATTGTTCATGAGTAAACCTAATGCGATACAGACGGCTGGAGGATAAAGATTACCAGTAAATTGGAAAGGAATGTAAAATCCAGAGATAACTACTTTCAGGTAGAAACTTAAAGGATAGTGCAACCGAATGAAAGTAAAGAGACAGGGGCGTACCAATATGTTTCTCCAACAGGAGTTGCTTCTTGTAAAACCAGTTTCGGTTCATCAAGCGTTTTATTTGGGGTGTTGTATAGGATCAAATTTATATTCTGGAGAAATCCTGTTCCATTCTGCTGTAATAGTTGGTTTGATAAGTCTTCTTTTCTTCGTTGGTAAATGGTAATATGTTAAAGTTGATGGGCTATTTATAGAAGAAGACGATGGCCGGCTTTCAGCAGAAGTTGAAGCGTGACTTCTAGTTACCAGTGATGCTAATGGCAAGTCATCTGCATCGTCATCGTCTTCTTACGTGCCGCCTTCTTCATCTGGGTCTTCTTCATCACTGTTGATGTCTATCTCTATATTTCCTGGGATGTCATTGACCACAGGCATGCCAAGGTCTCCATCATCAAACCCTTCCTCGTCTGTCAATTCGTCAACTTCAGGTGGTAAAGCTAATATTTGTGCCTCACATTCTGCTGAATTGGCGTATTCCCAGGCTTCCTCCACGGTTTTAACTAATCTGCTCATTTTTACTGCTTCGGAATGAAATCTGAAATACATTTCGCATAATATGAGAGAATGGCTAATAAAACTGGCAAATCTTCACTGAATCGCCCAGCGTCATATTTATATGACACCAAGGTTTACTGGTCCAGACGCAGGACAGACGCAGGAACTGACCCACAATCGAACTGGATTTATGACTTCCACAGTAAACTTGACCCAACACCTTGGCAGTCACAATAAAACATTACTTACCTAGTATATTGTTCACAAATTCACCTAAGGGAAACACACGGTATACAGGAAGAAAATAACGAAAATATTCAGATACCGAGAGCCGACCTGTAATAACTGATGCGGGCAAAGTAATGCAAGCTTGACACACTGTTATGTATCCATTCTTAGTCGGGGATACCCGGTATTCATCATGTATTGGGAAGTGCCGGTAATACATTTATTAATGCAGCGTCTTATAAATAGGACACTGGGCGCTAACGGGTTAAATAAAACAATAAAAGGTACGCAAACAAATATACATTGCCGACGGACATACATTATCAAAGACACTTAAAAATGTATCTGTTGCAACTAAGACATCTCAGATACGATTCCAACCTCAGCTATAGCTTGTGGTCGTATGTTCCAGGACAGAGCCGAGCTTTTATATCTACTGGGTTAGTGTGTGGTTAAACATGCAATAAATATTGCATCTTCAGTGTGTCTCTTTTCTGGTCTGCTAACGGGCTTTCAGTAGATTCAAGTGTGGTTTTCACGTCCACTGACTGCCTTTATTTACATCATTCAAAGCGGAACAGTTTCCATTGTTATTATTCTCTATTTAAAGGGACGTTGAACAGCTAGTGTTAAGAGAGATTGTTTACAGTAGAATGATGGTTCCGTTTGATCATTTTTATTTGAAAATTACAAGAAAAACATGTAAGGTGCATGCAATAATATAATAAATATTCAATCCGGTGCTTATTAAACATTTCTTATTTATTCTAAATTTATAAACACAACAAATGTGTTACTTAAGACTTTATTGTATTTTTTGATATGTTCGTTTTTGAAATATCTAAATATTGTGTGTAGAAAATATGAAAACTTTTCGAATATCATTAACAACAAAAAATGATAGAGAAACAGATAAAGGTTATGAAAAATTAAGATTCATAAACCAAATAGTTTTAACCGACAATGATTTTACAATGTCCTTTCTTTAAAACTAATTTTAATTTTCCTTTACTAAAAATTCAAATTTCTAATGACTAAGGTTAATGTTTTTGTTTTATTTATTCAAATAACTGATGCGAGCATATGACTAAATTATTAACCGTTAAAAATCAATAGTTTGTTGTATTTGAGTTTTTACTGGTCTTAAAGAAGCAGAATTGCAAACAAAAAATTTTTAAAACTACCCTTTAAATTAATTTTATACTTTCTACAAATGTGAACAACCTACAAGCTGTTCATTTAAAATTGTTGACAGACAGAAAAAGCAATTTATTGTTCTGATTGAATTACTTGAACTTAATCACCAAATATAGTCCGTATAACTACCATTTCTTTCCTTAACTGAAAAAAACTTCTGGACGCAGCAAGTGCGTTATGGTAGTGAATTTTCATAAAAATGATTTTAATAGCAAACATGTTTTTTAAGAAACCAGGCATCAATCTATACAGTAGAAACAATATGCCATGTTTCATCAAAATAACTTTATTGTTTGAAAATGTACAAAAATTTCCGAAAGTAAACTTAAATTGTTCCCGAAAAAACTGGTTTCCTGGTCAACCTTATAGGTTAATAACAAATTGAGCTATTCAAATTTGAAGCATTTAATCAAAATTCGCTACTATAACGTACTTGCTGCGTCCCTAATTTCTTTTCTTACAAAGATGTATTATATTTCGATGGAAAATGCAAAAATGCAATAACATAGGACGTGTTCGATTAAAAAAAAATTTAATCACTAACGACTTATGGGCCATCCTGTAATTGTGGAAATATTTTTTAAGATGTAGCTTAAGACACGTACATACATTATGATTAATGTATACCTTTTTTTTTTCGTAACTTGCATAATAATGGATATATTGAGCTTTAATGATTTTTTACGAAAATTTGAAAAAATGATATACCATTAAACGATAAGCTCTATAGCCAACACTACTGCCAAAGCATCAGAGAAAGGGTGTATTTTAAATTAATATTCTGGGAATATTTTAGTAAAATGAAGGACAATGACGATTGAAACTAAGAGGTCAGGCTTTGTAAAGCATTCTTCTTGAGACATTTTCTTTCCATAGCTCATATTAATTTCAGGATCATTGCCTAAATATTACCAATTTTGACGTTTGAAATCGCGACTTTGACGTTTTGGGGAAAACCCAATTTTTTTTAAATGCCTGTAACTTTTTTGTCCTTTAACCTGCAGAGCTAGATTTTGGTAGGTATGATTACCTATGATGATATGAATCCGCGTCCCAAATTTGGTTGCCCGTACTTGGTTAATTCCGGATATAAATTTTATTCGAATGAAAACTCAAAATTTTCCCGGAAAACCTCGTCCGATTTTCCTGACTAACGAACTTATCCAAGCCATTTACAAAAGGAAGGTATGTGATAAATTTTATCAAAATCGGCCTATTATTTTTTGAGTTATCCGTGTGATACACACACACACACACACACACACACACACACACACATATATATATATATATATATATATATATATATATATATATATATATATATATATATATATATATATATATATATATTATCTATATATATATCTATATATATATATATATATATATATATATATATATATATATATATATATATATATATATATATATATATATATATATATATATATATATATATATATATATATATATATATATATATATATATATATATATATATATATATATATATATATATATATATATATAAACATATAAAAATCGAAACTGACCTCGGATATGGGTTCTAGGGGTCCTAGATCGCGCTCATTCGCAAATTTTTTTTCAAAATTCAAAAGTCGGGATCTCCCCATTAGTGAATTTTTTCTACGAAAATTCACTAAAAAGCTTAAAAGGTCTTAAAAATTATTATGACAAAACGGTGAAGCCGTGGTTTCAATGCCATATTTTATTTTAATTTTGAGGCGCCCCAGTGTAGTTGTGACTACATATTATAAATAATAATTTATTTTGAACTTCATACCTTGTTTACTTCTATAGGATGCCAAACACTTTTTAAGGCGTCCTCATATATGTGCAATATTATTTATACTACACAAAAAGGCACCTGTCGCTACATTTTAAATTATTTTAATAATTTTCAGGGTTACTCAAGCGTAAATAAAAAATCAGGATTGATACAGGCAAATAAAGTATCTGTCACTTGTTTTATTAATTTTTCATTAGTGTTGCCTGCCATTGGAACAGCTCCAATGCAAAAAATTCAGGACACAGCACGCGCGTTATAGTAACGTATTTTCAAACACAAATTTGAATAACTCGATGAGCCTTTAGCCTAAAAAAATATGTGGTACATGCTAATGTCTCTTTCAGTGTAACATATGTGCCAAATTATATGAAAATGACAATTGTTATTCTCAGAGATACAATTTTGTTTGTTTTGGAAACTGCTTGGACTGGCCAGTATTTACAACATGGTTTGCAAAGCTTCTATGCCACCAAGAAACTTCCGGTTCTTTCGTTCTGTCATTACACTGGAAATTTATTTTCAGGGGCTAAGTTCGTTGGTCAGTTTTGAACGTCCAGTTTTTTCATGGAAGTTGGCAAATTTTCTTCTCGAAAACGCTATATTTTTGACACTCCTATTTGCCATCAAAGCGCTGATTCAATTTTTCAAAATTTATTTTAGTAAGATAATTGCAATCCAAGTTTTTCCGGATTCAAATTCAACTGTATTTAAAAAATGCCGCAAAATATTGTTTATAAAATTCTATCGAATAAACAAACATGGATATATTAAGTCTTTTAGTTGTCCATCATTTGTCACATCATTTAATGACATATTATATTAACATAAAAAGCTACGATGTTTTCAAATCTTATGAAAATACGCTAATATAACGTACTTTCTGCGTCTAGACGCTTTAAGCTATTAGTGATGCTGGATTCGCCATATAGTATCAACATGTACATTGTGAGATGTACGACACGGTCGCCATCTCGGTGAGGAACCAGATAGTATGTTGTCACGACAGCTCCAAATAACACAAAATGTTATTAGACTGTGTAGAACCAACTGCCAATTTTGTAAATTTTCAGCCCTGGCCCATTTCTTCCCTAAAAGGGGCAATATATTTAAGGCTAGATGTGTATTCTCACCATAATTAGAAACGCAGACAGGTTTCGCTCTTATTAAAGATTGTCACTACACTATACTAATTTCAGCGAGAACACACCTATACAGTAAAACGGCTACGGAAGCCTGCCTCCTAGAACATTGTGAGATGTACGACAGGGTCGCCATCTCGCTGCGGAACCAGGCAGCTCCACTTAGCCCTAACTGGCTACCATAGCCGTATTACTTTATAGGTGTGTTCTCGCTTTAATTAGTATAGTGCACTGACGAACTTTAATTAGAGCGCAACCGGTCTGCGTTTCTAATTATGGAGAGAATACACCCAGCTTTATCAACATATAGGTTTTGGGTTCTAGTGGCCCTAATTCCCGCATATTTTAAGAAGCTTCTGCAAATCGTCACCGTCAATACCTTGGTAAATTTGCTAACATCTAAATAATAATCAACGGCAATAATATCAATCAGCAGCATCCTATGTCCAGGCGTCCCGGATTCAATTTCCAGTAGAAACCACGAATTATGCTATGGTTCATACTGTAAATGTTATTAGCCGTTCCGCCCTTCAGAGCAAACGTTAATCCGTCGGTTCTTGTGTACCATGCGTTGTTGGGCACGTTAAATACCGCTGCACTACTTAGAGAAGGAAAGAGGCTCAGCGAAATTTCCAGGAGAGTGAGCTGAAACTGCTTCCTAGCGTCGGTGATTGGCCACAGTCGCGAAAATACAGGCGTTAAAAAACAATAAAAAAGATTTTCGGGACGCAGTAAGTGCGTTATGCTAGTGAAGTTTTATAAGAATTTTACACTGTTAGTACGTCATATTACTAAAAGTAATAATTTTAACAGTTCTCGAAGATCGGGTTTAGAGATCCTAATACCAGCTCATTTGAAGAATTTCTCTCTTTCTATTATCACACAAAATATTCAAGTCTTGTGTTCTAGCTCATTTAAAAAAAAATCAATGCCCAAAACGCAATTTTCTATGACGCTATGAAATTAAGATTTGGTGCATCTAGTTTGTAAGTCTCTATAAAAGAAACTTGTCTTAAAAATTTGATTAGAGTTACAAGAGCTTTCCAGGAGAAAATTTAATACGTGTTTATAAAAGGAATGTATCTGCCAAACTATAAACGTGGCAGGTATTTTTTGTTGTTAATCGCCTGAATGATCTTGTTTTAGTCAACCTAATCCAACCGGTTTTCCAACAACAAACAAGTTTTTTAAGATAAATGATATAAGTGAATTTTCTTCATAAAAATTTACTAAAATTAACAATAAAAAATATCTGCTGAAATGGTTACTTTATCTAACTTGTGTCATTTTCTGTGAGCTTCATTTTAGATAAGAATCCATTATGGTCAACTAAGCCCTGATTTCTTCTGCGATTCATTTTAATAGTTTTTTTAACACAGCAAGTGAAAACAAACAAAATGTTTCTACTCCTGGCCTGACCTGAATTCATAAAAGTCAAAAAGTCAATTAAAATTCAAATAACTTACCAATTTAAAATTGGTAAAGGTTTGCTTTCGGGGCGCGTGTTCGATATTTATCAAATTTTGTTTATAGACGTGTTTTAGGGTGTAAATGACGAAAAACACAATAAAAATGAGGGCACAAGCCAACTTTTGGAACTATTTGGACATTTTTGTAAGAAAAACGTGTTGTACTCACTTTTGCTGCATGTTTTACACATATTCGGGAATCCTTCGTTTTATATCAAGCTAAAGAAGGGTGTATTCCACTATTATAATTCATTTTAGCATAGTTTGTGCACCCCTTAACTGTTTATGTCTCTGAAAATTACCCTTCTTTTCATCGTATAAGTTGAAATTGACATTTCACATATAAAGCCATCAAACTATGTGAAATTATAATTTGTAATTATAAGTTATTAATTAATATTTTTATTGATTATATATATATATATATATATATATATATATATATATATATATATATATATATATATATATATATTAACAGATAATTTATTTATTTAATAGTGTAACGGGATAACATTACAAAAAAAAATATTAAAAAATTAACTATTAAAACAAACGTATAGTTGATGATTATTCTATACAAAGAATATATCTATATATTAAAAAATAATGTTTTTCAATCACATTCAAAATCCAATTTTTCCTCTGAATCTTTGAATTCACGAGTTTCACTTTCGTGATCTGAAATATCTAACTCTGATGTATCTGACTGAGATTCTGCTTGATTATCTAAAAAAATAAGGGAAATTATGTAATGTCAATTGTTTAATTCAATTTAGCAATAGTATTATTGTATTGTAACGGGATAACATTACAAAAAAAATATTAAAAAATTAACTATTAAAACAAACGTATAGTTGATGATTATTCTATACAAAGAATATATCTATATATTAAAAAATAATGTTTTTCAATCACATTCAAAATCCAATTTCTCCTCTGAATCTTCGAATTCACGAGTTTCACTTTCGTGAATCTGAAATATCTAACTCTGATGTATCTGACTGAGATTCTGCTTGATTATCTAAAAAAATAAGTGAAATTATGTAATTTCAATCGTTTAATTCAATTTAGCCATTCTATTATTTACAAACCTAAATTTTCCTGTGGGGGTTGAATGACGACGTCGTTGATTAGCTGAGGTAACTGATCACCTTCAAACCAATGAAATTCATAAACATTGTCACTACTCTTCCAGCCGTAATCCATTGGTGATAGTTCTGTTATTATTTTGTAATGCGCATTACGCCAAATGTTGGCGATGTAAGCGGCTATTAAAAAGTGTTGCATTAACTCAGTCTCACACGGCGGCAAGCTCGATCCGTCAATATTTCTAACTTTAATTTTAAATGTATCATCAACATTGCTGGAACTACAAATGTATGCTTTCGAAAACATGACAAATCGTGCCTCAGTAACTGTTTAAATTTTTTTTAATCCATATAAATTGCAAACAAATTGCTGCAATATCTGAAACACTGCATTCTTGTTGTTCTCTGTAATGCCGCCGAGATCGGCGAAAGCTTTTTGGAAATCTAAGTTTTGCTTCAATATCTGCAGAGGTTTTTTTTTCCTTTTTTATAGAAAGCTGAGTTGTAGTCACATCCAATAAAAGCGTGCATACCTGGCAGTGCGTTACATACGAATTTCCCCAATTCTTCTGCTAACTTAGAGACATCAATTATTCTTTGATGGTCCCCACACCCAACTTGCATCCAAACCTTTGATGCAGATAGTAAATTTTCCATGCTTCCTAACATTATAATGAGTATGTCCGTATCTGAACACCTTATTAAAATATTAGAATCTCTTGCGATGTTGCAAACATGGAAAACCATTTTCGTATCTGCCTCCTCCTATTTTTTAGTGAATTTTCTTTAAAAAATTCACTAATGAGGAGATCCCGACTTTCGAATTTTGAAAAAAATTTCTTCAAATGAGCGCTATTTAGGACCCCCGGAACCCAAATCCGAGGTCAGTTTCAGACTTTATATATATATATATATATATATATATATATATATATATATATATATATATATATATATATATATATATATATATATATATATATATATATATATATATGTCACACCTATAACTTAAAAAATAATGGACCGATTTTGATAAAATTTGGCATATACCTTCCTTTCGCAAGTGGCTTGGATAAGTTCGTTATCAAGGAAAATCCGCCGAGGTTTTCCCGGAAAATTTTGTGTTTTCTTTCGAAAAAAAATTATATCTCCAAAATTAACAAAGTAAGGGCAACCAAATTTTATACGCAGGTTTATATCATTATAGGCAAGTTACCTACCAAAATTTAGCTATATAGATCAAAAGACAAAAAAGTTATAGGCATTTAAACAAAAACAAATTGGAGTTTTTCACAAAACGTCAAAATTGCGATTTAAACGTCAAAATTGGCAACATTTAGGAAAAGAACTTGAATCTAATACGGGCTATGGAAATAAAATGTCTCAAGAAGAATGTTTTACAAACTCTGAAGTCTTAGTTTCAACCGTCATTGTACTTCATTTTAATAAAATGTTTCCAGAAAATTCATTTTAAATAGACCCTTTCTCTGACGCTTGACAGTAGTCTTAGCTATAGAGTTTATCGTTAATAGTATATAATTTTTGTAGAATTTTCGTAAAAAAAAATCAATAAAGCTCAATATATCTGTTATTATACTAGATATGAAAAAAAAATTGTATATATTAATTATAGGGTGTCTTGAGCTACATCTTAAAAAATTATTTCTACAATCACAGGGTGGCGCATAAGTCGTTGGTGATACAAATATCCTTTTTTTTTTAATCAAACACGTCTTATGTTATTGCATTTTTGCATTTTCCATTGAAATATAATGCATGTTTGTAGGAACAAAAATGCTGGATGCAGTAAGTGCGTTATGGTAGCGAATTTTGATCAAATGCTTAATATTTGAATAGCTCAATTTGCTATTAACCTATAAGGTTGACCAAAAAACGAGTTTTTTTGGGAACACTAAGTTTACTTTCGGAAATTTTTGTACATTTTCAAACAATAAAGTTATGTTGATGAAACATGGCACATTGTTTTTACTATATAGATTATACTGGTAACCAAATTTGATGCCTGCTTTCTTAAAAAACACACATTATTGCTATTAAAAAATAGTTTTATGAAAATTCACTATCATAACGCACTTGCTGCGTCCCGAGATTATTTAATGTTTAACAGATCAATATATACCCACAAGAAAATCCAAGCTTTGTAAATAAATTGCACATTACCAGCTCTGTTCCCGTATGCAGCTGACTGACTGACATAACTTTTATTGTTATACAATATAGAATCTGTATAACAATTATCAGCTTTTGTAAATTCATTTTATTACCCCGGTAAAAACGGCATCTTTGTTGGCGCACATGTGGCACCTGTTCTAAGATTCCCTTGACTGACCAGAATATGTGTACGTGCACAGCGTACCTAATTAACTGTCAAAAAATCAGCTTTTGTAAATTCAGAGAATTTTTTCACCTCTGGCTCTTAGACTAATATATAAACATATAAAAATTCAAACGAACCATGGATATGCGTTCTAGGAGCCCTAATTTACGCTCATTTCAAACAAAATCCGAAAGTCTCACCATCGTTACCTCTCTATTAGTTAATTTTCTTAATCAAAACTCACTGATAATTTGAATCAGCGTTCAGATTTACTTGCAGGTGCTTATAAAACTGTACACCAGACACACTGTCTCGACAGGAACTAACTTTTATGAAACCACAAAAAAGCTAGCAATTGATGCTCTGTTGGTTTTCCTTTTTAAATCGTGAGTGAAATTGACTGGAAGCGTTTGAAATCCGAAGAACAGAAAAAAAACAAGATAAAATTTGAAGTAAAGGGAGAGAAATAGAAAATTTTTATTGCCGTGAAATACTTCATAAATCCGATACTATACCGTGTTGGTTGAACTCGGTAGCTACTACATAATTGATGTTAGTATTCAAATTTTTGGGATTTGTGTGAACGATGTGAAGTCTTGTGGAAGTTTTGTTATTCATGGAGGGTGTAGAAACTTTGTTTTATAAACTTGGAGAGTTTCTTATTGCTTCACGTTAGCGTTCATCTGTTAAAAAGCGACCAACTTCTTGTACAAAATAAATCATAAATTACCAAACAAAAACATGTGTTTTACCCAAACAGGGGAATGTTTCAAGGAGTTTATTGTTTGTTTGTAGGAAATATATTAGCTTAGCAAAGTAAAACAAGATGTTGAAAATCATGTGGCTATGTATTTTTATTTCATGTATATTGTATAATGTATATATTAATGATGAAACAGGCCAATGTCACCTGAATGACACAGGGATGTTCATGTACGTCAAAAAATTAACAATAAGAACGACAATAGCACACACAATAAGCATAACAATTAAGGAAAATTTTTCCTTAAATAATACAAAACAAAGATACTTATAAAACACACATATAACGTTTATAACGTTCAAAAGATAAGAGCTGCAGAATCCAGATCCAATTCCAATATTGTTTTTTAGAGTCACCAGGTGCACTAGGATTATAGTTTATACTATGGCAACTACACTACAAACAAAGTGTTCATATTATAAGAATTTAAAAACAGAAGATAGTTAATGGTAGTTTATGTGTAAAAATCATCCACCGAGTAGCACGTCTTGTTTATAAGAATCGTTTTCACTTTTTTTTTGAAAGCTGGTAAAGTGTCAACATTCCGTACATCTTCCGGCAACGCATTATACAACTTGCAGCCATTGTAAAACAGTGATTTTTGGTACAGAGCTGTGCGATGTTTGTCAGTTTGCAGGTTATTTCTACCTCTTGTGGTATATCCATGTTCCACTGCATTGCGTGTGTATTTGGTTTTGTTTTGAAAAACATGGGTTAGCACTTCCATGATGTATATGCTGGGGAGTGTAGGGATACCCTGTTCTTTAAAAGTGTTTCTGCAAGTGTGTCTATGAGGGATATTGAATATGATCCTCATCACTTGCTTTTGTTGTTTAAAAACTCGGTTTACTTCACTTGCTAATCCCCAGTGCGTAATACCAAACCTTAGTTGTGAGTAGAAACACGCATAATACAGTGACAACACAGTAAAGGTACTGCATCTTTGGGTAAGTGTTCTTATTGCATATGTAACGGATGAGATTCGCGAGCAAAGTTCATCGATGTGAACATTCCATTTTAACTCACCATCGATATGAAGTCCTAGTAGTTTTGTAGATGGCTGCAAGGTTACAGTTTGGCCATCAAGTTCTACGCTTTGTACAGTACCTTTTTTTGATTTTGAAGATTTAAAAAACACGCAAGCTGTTTTATCCTTGTTAAGTGCAAGCTTGTTTTTATCGATCCAATTGGTTAGACTTTTGAGGGTTTTGTCAGAATCAGCCATAATGTGCTCAACACTATGTCCACCTATCAAAAAGTTGGTATCATCGGCATAGGAGGCCACCGTTCTTTTGTTATCTGGATTGATGTTGTTTTCAGATTGGTGCGTGATGTACTGAAGTAGGCTGTTGGCATAGATAATGTACAGCGTAGGTCCAAGAATTGTTCCTTGCGGCACCCCAACCGTTACTTTAAAAGTCCTAGATAAGTAAGTGTTGGTAGAGTTAGATATTACAACTCTTTGTGTTCTGTCTGAAAGATAGCTTCTGAACCAGTCCAGTGCGGTGCCCGTCACTCCATACCTACACAGTGAACATATAAGGATCTCATGATTCACACAGTCGAAGGCTTTGGAAAAGTCCACAAAAACTCCCAGCGCTACCTCTTTTTTGTCAATGTGTTCGACAATTTGCTCCACAAACTCAACAATTGCAGTTTCAGTGCTTCGTGCTTGCCGAAAGCCATGTTGATATGGCGAAAGAAGTTTATTATCAGCAAGATAGGATGTCAGCTTGTTATTGACTATTTTTTCGAGGGTTTTTGCGAAGGTTGGTGTGTGTTTTGCACAGTCTATAAAAAATCCTCCTCCATAACAAGATGAACTATGTACAGAGTGGCGCAGTAAAAATGAAACAGGCCTGATCTTTCATATGTCCTGTTACAGGTCAATTTTTATTTCGAGTGGAACAAGTTGTGCCGAACTTTTCAACTCAAGAGTTTCACCCCTAAAACCTTAACGGAAAAAGATATTGAGTGACACCTCATTTTAAATCTAATAAAATTATCTTTTTGGAAAGTGTCAGTTTTAGAAAATCGGTTTGGTAGCTTGTTAGAAAACGCATTTTTAAATGTTCTATTAATTGTTGAACTGGGATTTGAGCTGTCTATGTTTACAAAACTCAAGGCTGGGGTATCTAGGTTCTCAGAACTGTGAAACAAAACAAACGGTAAAAGTATAGT
This sequence comes from Tillus elongatus, assembly GCA_964006375.1. Lineage (NCBI taxonomy): Eukaryota > Metazoa > Arthropoda > Insecta > Coleoptera > Cleridae > Tillus > Tillus elongatus. The sequence goes on from OZ023265.1 coordinate 56,878,411, forward strand.
CAAATTGACAAATTGCCAAAAGAAAATTGATTGTTGCTGTGTTAGTTAGTGGTCTGAATTTTACAAGTGTCTTCGCCGTAAGTTTTGTTTATGTGCCGTTTTATTACATCGTTATAAAGTTGCAGTAGGTGCAGTTTAAGCAGACATCTGAGCCCTTAATCGTAGCCTTCACTTACAATAAATCTTTATATGAAAATACACATATTTTTTCAAACATAAACAATTTCAGTTAATCCAATAATATCTTCTTTTAAAACAACGAATTTTTTACCGGTTATCGGCTACAGCTACCAATCTTTTTGCTGAGATTTTACATGCTCTCGTCTCGCTTTCTAAGAGTCGCTGAACCAATTTCATACCTTATCAATTAGTCGTTTCTATCTGAAATTTTTCCTGGCGAACTGGAGACATCTAATGGTGTATGCGTTTATAAAGGTGGTAAGCATAAACTGGCTTATTAAAGATTGATTGCTACTCAAAACATACTATATAAAGCATTTGAGTTTGCCTTTTCTAACATAATATAATTATTTAGTATCTTCTCAGTAGCGTTCAACACGGTATTGTGCAGGGTAGATCAACAACCAGTGCTATAGACCAGCTGATTCGGTTTGTTTACGGTCGGCTTGGTAGAAAACAGCATATACCAGATTTTTTGATTGATTTTTCGAAGGCATTTGATTGCCTTAGCCACGAGATTTTGATGAACAAGCTATGGACAATAGGAATTTGAGTGGGTGCAAAGTGCAGGGTAGATCAACAACCAATGTTTACGATAGGCTTGATAGAAAACAACATATACTGGATCTCTTTTTATGATTTTTTGAAGGCAGTTGATTACCCTAGCCACCAGCTTTTGGTAAACAAGCTACGGACAATAGGAATGTGTGTGCAAACTTATATTGAGGATATGTCTGCTTCTGTTCAGGTTGACGGCAAGCAGTCTTAGAAAGTATTTTTTTTAAACTGGTCTCCCACATAGATCAATTTTTGGTTCCCTTTTGTATGTTGTATGTGCTGGTGAATATTCGATGAACTCGGAGTCGATCGATCATCTGAGTCTTAACTTGGAAAATGCGAATCGGAAAAAGATCCGTGCAAAAGTTGAATGTCGCCAAGTTTTTGAAAATCTGTCTGGATGCGAAGCCAACTTGGGAAAAACGCATATGTGCCCTTTTGTCTACGATGTGTTCTTCTTGTTTTCTATTGCCTTCTGTGAGAGTCCCAGTTGATAAGGAGATTTTGGTGGCAGTTTATTATGCTTTGGTCAAAAGTCGCTTACTTTATAGGCTAATATTTTGGGTGGTTCCGTTCTCATTTAAGTCTCAGAAAAGTTGCTTGAGGTACATGGAGAGGGCACGCTCAGATTATCACTGTCGCCCACTGTTTAAAAAAATATAGAATTCTTTTACCTCCGTGTTGGTACATATATCAATTGGTGTTCTTTATTAGGCAGAAAAAACACCAGCTTGTGGCCAGTGACGATTTGCATAAATAACTTGCGGAATAAGGGTGATATATATCAGCCATATTCGCGCATGGGGGTGGGTCGGAATAATCCCTATTATATTGGAGTTATTTTCTTTATAACAATATACCAACACGGGTAAAAGGCACAGACTTTAACAACGAGTTTAAATATTCAGAGCCTCGGTGGTCCAGGGGTAAGAACGTTTGCTTCTGAACCGAAGGGTATTGTGTTGGATTCCCAGGATTCTACTTTCCCTTTTTTAGTGCATATTGTAAAATTAACATCAACCGAAATTGTGGCAATCTATTAGAACAAGTTGGCTGTATGCACGTTCCGCCCTTCGGAGTGGGGTGTGGCCATGGGTCCCGTATCCACGCGATGTTGGGCACATTAAAGATCCCTACCATCTTACAGAAAGGCGAGGGTTCGACAAAATTTCAATGATAGTGAAGTTAAACTGCTCCCTGGCATCGGTGACTGGCCATAGTCGCGCAAATATACCGGCGTGAAAGTACGAATTTTGATCAATGGGTGGATTTTACTCAACAGGAGAATTTTTTAGTGAGTAGTTTTTTTTGAGAATTATGTACTGGGTTTATTTGTCTGTGGTTTTAAATTGATGTGTATAGCTTTTATCTATTTGATTTCTATATGTCGGCTAGTTAGATAAGTTGTTTATTACTTGATTGGTTAATAAAGTTTAATTTGATTTGATTTAATTTAATAAATATCTTTAGGTGACTGCTACTCCTCCTTTCCAAAATAAGAAAAAAATCTGTATTTGCACTAATTCCAGCGTAAGTAAAATATAAAAATAAGAAAATATAAAAAAAGAACCCTATATCCCAAGTCTGTTTTGATTTGTGTGTGTGTTTCCGGAAAAACATAATTCAACTTTCAAAAATATCTATACATTCCCAAATAACATAAGTTTTTCTAGCGTAATTTGGTACGCAACTTCAAGGTTGTCTGGTAACCTTGAGGGGGAAGAGATGCGGGAGGAGGGCACTGCGTCACGTGTATGCCCTATGCGGATAAATCCTATAGTTTCAGACTACGTTTTGGTGTTTTGTAACATTTAATATAAATTTGTATAATTTTTAATGTGTTTGCTGGAAAAACTTCGAATACGATCAGTCACAGATTTATTTTAATGTTACTTTTGTATAAAATAGCGGTTAAATCGAAACTATTATCTTAAAAACAACATTTTATTTTTTTGAGGTTTTGTGTTATAAACAGAAGTGCACAATGAATCAACAGTAAAACAACTCAATCGGTGAATCGTCATATAGGTAGATATGAGTTTATTTTTTTAATAGGTTGTAAATACTTAAAACAGGAAGTTAATAGATAACTTAACCTAAACATATTTTAAGGCACCTGGTGGAGTTGTTTGTAATGTATCAATCTGCAAAATTCATGCTAGAAAGGCAATGGAGAGTGGAGAGAGACTTTCCTCTTTTCTCATTTCCTAAAGAACGTAACATTATTTTTTTTTTTTAGATGGGTAAGAAAATGTCATCGCACACATGTATGGCATGTTGGAAATTAAAGAATCTGTATTGAAACCTGGGGATTTGGAACATAAAATACAGGCTAGTATAATAAATAGGCAACCAACGTAACTAAAAAATATCAGGTACAAAGTTTTTGTTGGTCGATTTTGATTAGTTGTTTTGTTTACCTACTTTATCCAAAAGTATGTAGTACCGAGTATTTGAGGTGTGCCTGAGACTCATGAGGGTGCCCATTATACCTACTTACTTGTAGTAATAAATTTATATTTTTGGCTGTTGCTTCATTATACCTGTTGAATGGACAAAAAAAGCATCATGAGGATAACGTCCAAGAGAATGAAAAAAAGTAAATCTATTGTGGGAACTTTAAACAACAGGAATAAGAACCCCGATTGAACATCACCGAACCAACTGATGATATCAAGCCCCAAGAGAAAGCTTTGGCAATAGACTTGTCAGAAATAATATTCCTTAGTAAAGAAATAGACTAGAGAATACTCTCGATTATCCAGGCTAATTGGCGGGATCGGCAACACGGATAACTGAAAAACACGAATAATATGAACATATTAAAATTTAGTGTATATATATATATATATATATATATATATATATATATATATATATATATATATATATATATATATATATATCGACAAAATGTTTAACAACTAGCCTTTTTCAGGAAATATGAATCTCGTTTCTTTCTGCCGTGCCGCCCATGAAATCTCGAATTAGATCAAGTGGAAAGATAAGAGCAATTAAAATTTATGACCCTAACATGAATGTTCCTGGAAACGGATCGTTCTCAGCGTTCCTATTGTAGTGGCACGTTTGGAGATAAATAAGAATTTATCACAGCAGAATAAGCAATCTATGACAGTACATTACAGGTTCTAACCAATTTATTTATTAGGGATATTTATTATATTTGTGAGACGAAACGAAAAAAAGTTCGGGGTGCAGCAAGTGCTTTATAGTAGAGAATTTTCATAAGAATTGATCACTATTAGTAAGGTATATTATTAAAACTATTTCTTTAAATTTAAATAGATCTTGTAGATTGGTTTTAGAGGTGCCAGTAAACGATTACTTTAAGAAGTTTCTATTTTCTATGTACTTAGAAAATTAAAATTTGGTACATGTATGTAAATACTGCAAGTCGCTTTGAAAAAAATGTGTTACAAACTTCATTAGTTACAAAAGTTTTCCAGGAAAAACTAATTATTTACAAACAGAATGTACGTGCCAAATTTTAAATATGGCAGGTATTTTCCTTATTATTTCTTGGATGGTTTTGTTTTAGTCAACCCAATCGAACTAGTTTTTGTAAACAAAACAACCAAAAAGGTATTTTACATAGCTTTTACTATGGCTCAAGATTGAAGATTATAGCTTAATGGGAAATTGAGTTACCACATTTGAAATCTTCTTAAGAAAATTCACTACCGCAACGTACTTGCTGCACCCAGGACCTCTTCATCGCTCATTATCTGTTGCTGTATACATACTTTTTAAAATGATAAAATATTGTAGCTCTCTGTGAGACTGATAAACAAGGCAACATCAAATTCATTTTTGGAAAAATATTTTAAACAAATGAAATGAGGTAACAATTTTTACATAAATTGAAAATCTTGGTTCGCGGCTTCGTCACGGGAGTTCTCCTCCCCTTCTACATGCCGACAATCACTCTCAATGCATAAACAAGAACAATATGAACAAGTAGAATTTCTTCGGATAACCCCGAAGAAAATTGAGGGACCTGCGGTGAATAAAGGTTTTTGGCGAAATAAACAGGATTTTAAGGAAGTATAGCTGCAAAATGGGTAAAAGGTAGCTCATAGAGCTACTCGAACTCCCCGCTTACATTTCCTTCTTATCTTCTTCCCTGCCCAGCACCCCTATTTACTCCTGGTCCTGTAACTTTCTTAGGGGCCGTTTGCAAAAAAAATTCTTATAGTATGTGCATCCAGAAAGGGTTCTAAACATGTTTCTGAAAATAGTTTTCTAAAAGTCGCCCGTGTGCTAAACTGTAAATTTACCGAAATTTTAATTTGCAAAAGAAATGTACCTGCTAAATTATAAACGTGGCAGGTATTTTTCCTTATTAAACGCTTGGATGATCCATTTTAGTCAACTCAATCGAACCAGTTTCTGCAAGCCAAATAACAAAAAGATTTTTGAAAAGAAAAAAATTTATAATTATTTTTCAAATCTAGTACCCACGCTGCCTTTATATAGGTTTTACTATTTATCAAAACTGAAGATTCGCGTTTAATGGGAAATTGAGTTATCACTATTTAAAATGTTTTTACGAAAGTTTCCTACCCTAACGCACTTGCTGCAACTAAGCTCTTTTCAACACTTATTTACTATTACTGTACCCATACTTTTTGAAAATGAATAAATATAAACAGTCAAAAATTTTGAAATTATTATTTTAATAATTTACACTGTACATCTGATTATATATGTAATTTAAACTGCTTTATGATATTATGTAGTTTCATTTACGTCAAATGTTCCATAAAGAGTAAAAGCTATAAGTAAATAAACCGTAAGTATCTAGGTACTCCTAATTTTGTTCCAGTACCTACATGCATTGATTAAGAACCTGAATCTGATGTACACAACGACTTTCTTATTTGTTCGATTGGATGTTAGAATCATAATATACTACAGTCACAGTCGACGCCCGAAGAACGCATTTGTTAAAGTTATGTTAAAATTAGAAGTTGGGTTATTATTTGCCTGCTTTTTCTATTGACCTTTGAATATAGGTAGTTGTTTTATATTCTGAGATCCTAAGACATTAGCGAAGTCGAATTCGAGGTTATGCGCAGAAAGTACACGTTTCTCTCAAGACTCCTGTCAGGTAACAAATCACAAATAGTGGTGTTGTCAGATTAAACTCGAGAGATGGAGATGGCTTTTAAATACCGTGAAAATAGGAAGCTTAATATTTATATGTATAATATAAATATAATATAATAAAACGTCGTTCTAGATTGCTTTTAAACAAATTGAATCACTCTCAGTAAAATTTATATTTATTGACATGTTTCTGATATCTAGAGATTTAAATGAGAGTTGTCGTAAATGACAACCCCGCTGATTGTTGATTGTGGCATAGTTTCGTAGCCTGTACGTTTAAAACTTAATTTGGAGATTTTGTTTACAATGGCAGCGGAACCCTGATGTATCTGTCTGACCTTGTCTAACATTATAGGCATCCATTTAGAGGTAATTTGAGGTCATTAGTAAATTACTGATTATTTCAACATCTACTGAACCAATTGCGTTCAAATTTAGAAGGTAGGAGCACTTGTACAATGTGTACGTGCTTGTCAAGTTTTAGTTTAGGATCTCTAGTAACTTAAAAGATAGTGGGTTTTCTTCATTTTTAGTGAATTTTCTTAAAAAAAATTCACTAATGAGGAGATCCCGACTTTTGAATTTTGAAAAAATTTCTTCAAATGAGCGCTAATTAGGTCCTCCAGAAAACATATCCGGGGTCAGTTTCAATTTTTATATGTTTATATATATATATATATATATATATATATATATATATATATATATATATATATATATATATATATATATATATATATATATATATATATATATATATATATATATATATATATATATATATATATATATATATATATATATATATATATATATATATATATATATATATATATATATATATATATATATATATATATATGTATATATGTATCACACCGATAACTCAAAAAATAATGGGCCGATTTTGATTAAATTTGGTGAAAAAATTCCTTTTGCAAATGGCTTGGATGAGTTCGTTAGCCAGGAAAATCTGCCCAGGTTTTCCCGGAAAATTTTGTGTTTTCTTTCCAAAAAAATTTATATCTCCGGAATTAAAAAAGTAGGGGCAACCAAATTTGGGACGCAGGTTTACATCTCTATAGGTAAGTACCAAAATTTAGCTATGTAGGTCAAAAGACAAAAAAGTTATAGGCATTTAAAGAAAAATAAATTGGGGTTTTCCTCAAAACGTCAAAGTGGCGATTTAAAATGTCAAAATTGGCAACATTTATGCACAGAACTTGAATCTAATACGGGCTATAGAAATAAAATGTCTCCAGAAGGATGTTTTACAAACCCTAAAGTCTTAGTTTAAATCGTCATTGTCCTTCATTTTACTAAAATATTCCCAGAAAATTCATTTCAAATAGACCCTGTCTCCGATGCTTGGCAGTAGCCTTAGCTATAGAGTTTGTCGTTTAATGGTATATAATTTTTGTCGAATTTTCGTAAAAAATCAATAAAGCTTAATATATCTGTTATTATATAAAATATGAAAAAATTTTGTATATATTAATTATAGGGTGTCTTGAGCTACATCTTAAAATAATATTTCTACAATCACAGGATGGCCCATAAGTCGTTGGTGATACAAATTTCCATTTTTTTTAATCAAACACGCCTTATGTTATTGCATTTTTGCATTTTCCATCGAAATATAATGCATGTTTGTACGAAAAGAAATTCTGGACGCAGCAAGTGCGTTATGGTAGCGAATTTTGATCAAAAGGTAATTGCCAAATTTGGTTGCGATTGGAGAAGTATTTTTTTAGTTAGCGTTTGGATACACACACACACACACACACATATATACATATATATATATATATATATATATATATATATATATATATATATATATATATATATATATATATATATATATATATATATATATATATATATATATATATATATATATATATATATATATATATATATATATATATAAACTTTTTAACTGACCTTGGATTTGGGGTCTAGGCGCCCTTGTTCGCGCTCATTTGAAGAAATTTTCCAAAAATCTCACCATCGATACCTCTCTATTAGATAATTTTCTTAATGAAAATACACTAAAACTGAAATTTCGATCTATTCTTGGTTTGAAATTTTGACCAGTTTCTCAGCACGGATAATCCGGAAAATGGATAATCCGCACAAGAATAATCGAGGGTATACTGTGTGTAACAAAATAATTCACTTATTGCGCTAACACAATATACTTCTCTTTTAAAATTAAATAGTCGATGTATAATTCTTTTGGTAAAAATTAATTACATAAGTTTTGTGTATACTTATTGAGTTTCATTAGCTGTTATTAAATGAGGCATATACAGTAAAGTAGGTAAAGTATGATATAAAGAAAAACACTTGACCAAATATGCGGCATTACGAATTTATAATTTCACAAATATTAATTAATGTTTAATCATTTTCACGATAAACCAATTAATTGAATCCATTAATTTAAAATCGATAAATATCCTAAAACTTCAATCATTTCTGTTACTATATGAACAAAGTCTTCATTTTAACTTATTCTTATTCTTAAGCATTTCATCTTGTTCCAAACTTTGAAAATACGAACATAAAAATGCCAACTAATTTCAATATTCAATGTAAATTATTGGGCATACCTGGGACGTATTCCCGTGCCACTCTCTGATTGGTCGAGAGTTAGCATGTAACCTCTTTAACCTATACACCTTGACGCAAGTTACCTCCATAGCGACAATTGCCAAAATTAAACTTTTATGATGATAGAAAAGCGTGTCTGCAGCTTAAATATTTTATATAAAAACTCTCTACCACATTGCCTTGCCCCATCGGGGGTTTGTTAAATAAGTGTGGTGTCGAAAAGGATTTAGGTAATGCGTTATGCATTTAGGAAAAAAAAGTGGAATTCAAGTTTTTTTGAATGGCAAATCCAAGCAAAAAAAAGTCTCATAAAAAAACGGATATTTCAAACCAATTTTAAGCAATTAGCAACTTAAATTAAGAAGAGTGCTGAGTGCTGCGATGCGATTATTCTCCAACAATAAATAACTGTAAATAATTGTTTAGAAGCTGCATTTCCTATCTCTCCATGCACTTTTATAGACTTTTTCTAAGCTATTGATTAAAATAAATTGCAACGAAGCCCGGGCTTAATGTCCATCAGGAATTCTCATCGACTCGGAAAGATTTCCTCGCCTTTTGCACTAAATGCAATTTAAAAGAAGAAATAACGACGTTATTATCACAGCGGTCCGAGTGCAATCACGTTCTTACTCTAACAATTTCTCTTCTCGGCCTTCACACTGTGATTCAATATTGGAGTTGAAATGTCCCGCAGAAGTGAGCTTTCAGGATTTGTATAGCAGGTGTCAAGATTTGAACTCGAATTCTATGTATTAAAGAGATCTATTGCGGTTACTTGTAGATGCGATTTCTCAAACTTGGTACACATTTGGTCCATTTGCCAATGTATTTGTGTGAAAAATACATTTTGCGGCGATAGAACCGGAGATTTTTATTGGAAGTAGGAAATTTTATATCTACGAGGATGCTTTAAATTTTATCTACATTTTATCTTATTTTTGTCCTTAAAAACTAGAAGATCCTCTCTTGTGTTGCTGACTCAACAGATTCTACAGACTGCTTTATGCTAAGGATCAAACCAATATTGCAAAAATTCCGGGCGCAACATCTACGTTATTTATTTATTTTATTTATTTATTTATTTCCCATACATACAATAATACTTACTGACTAATATTAAGAACAGTAGCACGTAAGTTCAGAAGAACTTGTATGTGCTGAAAAACTCCTCCTACATATTCTACAGAGCAGTTGCATGCATCTTTCCAGCTACAGTGCAACAGGACGTATCACGTCCGTATGATCCGGTTCTCCAATCTTATCTCTATTATTTACCATTAAATGATCTCTACAATCAGCCGTGATTAAAGTCTACTCCCCTCTCATCACAATAAAAAGGAGGAAAGAGGAAGATCCGATATTTACAACAAATTACTAAACCACTTGTTTCCCGATTCAATATATACCTACCCAATCACAATTAAAAATAACACTCACTTACCAAGTGAAATACCCACCAAGTCTCTCACGTACGCGCACTCACACTCACACATTCCCACACATCCACACTCTTTCATGTACATTCATTATCCAAATATATACACGCAGTATGAAAACATCATTCCCTCTTTTCCCGTATGACTTGCTCAAATGTTACAAAGTTCTCAATTAAATGATTTAAAAGTTTTTTCCTAAACTTATAATTATCTTTCATTTTTTTTATCTCCAGTGGCACAAGATTAAGTAGCACTGGACCAAGGTACGATACATAACGCTGTGAAATGTTCTTTCTACACGCCGCAGCCGTCATAAAATCACCCATTTTGCCCCTTGTACTGTAACCATGCGTAAACAATTTCTGAAGGCTTATAGTTCTGTGCGTGTATTGTATGAGTGCCATTATGTACAATCCAGTGATATTGAGTACATTGGTTGCCTGGTTATACAACAAGTTAGTGGGATATTTAATCTCCTTGTTCAATATAGTCTTCATTATAAAGTTCTGTGTGATGCGTAGAGGATTCATGTAAGTGTCATATGCCGATCCCCAACACGATATACCATACCTCAAAATTGACTGGACCAGGCTATCATACGTCAGGAGCAAAATCCTTTGACTTAAGATGCCTCGTAGAATATAAAAAATATGTACAAATTACCTGAGCCTTTTGTTCAGGGTTTCAAGATGACAATTCCATTTTAGATGCTGGTCTATGATGATCCCCAGATACTTCTCGTTAGTCTCGCACTTGATTATTTCATCTTTCACTCGTATTACGGGAACAATGTGCGGGAGACCCACCCTCGTAGGTGAAAAAGTGATAACCTTCGATTTCTTTGCGCTCAGATTTAGATTGTTAGAAGCCAAAGACGCAACAAGGTCTTGAAAAATATTATAACTGCACACAACAGCCTCGCTCCAGGTATTTGCCCCATACATCATCACAATATCATCCGCATAAGCTACAAGATCGCAGCGGGTCTCAAATTTCTCAAGGATGTCATTTATGTAAATCAAAATAGTATGGGCCCCAGTATAGATCCCTGAGGAACCCCACATTTTATTACTTGTGGATTACTTAGAACATTACCTATTTTTACTACCTGCTGTCGGTTGTTCAAGTAGTTCCCAATTAAAGTGAGGCCTACACCCCTTACACCCACCCGGTCCAGTTTTTGCATCAGTATGTCGTGGCTCACCGTATCAAATGCCTTATGAAGGTCTAAAAATATTCCAACTGTTTTTAAATCTTTATCAAAATTAGTCAACACCTTCGAGCAAAGTTTGTGTAGGGCCTGTTCGGTAGAATAGTTTTCCCTGAAGCCAAACTGATTAATAGATATTAAGTTATTTTTATTGAAATACTCAGTAAGTCGTAAATAAAGAGCTTTCTCAAATATTTTGGCCAGCGTGTTAAGTAAGCTTAAGACGATAGTTGGCGGGGTCAATTCGACTTCCTGTTTTAAATATGGGCGAAACTACAGATATCTTAAACTGCTCGGGCACTAAACCTGTTTCAAAAATTCTGTTTATTATGTGAACGATTGGTTCAACCAAAAAAAGATGACCAACCTGGAAAAGCCTACCACCCAATCCGTCCATGCCAGGTGCAGATCTTGCCTTTAATTTACCAATTATAATAGTAATTTCACTACCAGAAACAGGGCGGAGGAAAAAGGAACTGGCGCCTGATCTTGCAGTCTGATAATGCACCGTTTGTGTACCAACATTAGAATCCTCAGCACCCACTGACACAAAATACCTGTTGAAAATATTTGCTATTTGTTTCTTATCTCGTACGACTTCATTGTCGCTTATTCTCACGGCTTCAATTCTTCCCTGGTCTTTACCTCTGCCCAATGCAACGTCTGAAATAACATTCCATATTTCCCTGATATCTTTTCCTGCATTCACGACCCTACCTTTATAGTAATTACTCTTGGTAATCTTTATTAAATTAGTCAACTTGTTTTTATAGACTTTATATTCCAGTTCCAGTTGCCTATTATTCCTGTCATTAAGCCACTTAATTTTTAATTTGTTTCTAGTTTTAAGTGATGCAACAAGACCATTCGTTATCCATGTAATGACTTACCAAAAAAATATTCAGATTATAATAAATTAGTTTCTGATTAATCTAAAGACTTCAACTACAGTTAGTGAATAACAATGTCCTGAAGTAGCTTCACTGTTTTTTTTAATCTTCATTAAGAAAATTCACTAATAGAGAGACTTTCGGAAAATTTTTTGAAATGAGCGCGAAGTAGGGTCCCTGGAACCTATATCCAAAGTCAGTTTGAATTTTGATATGTTGTGTGTGTATGTGCGTGCGTGCGCGCGTGTGCGTGTGCGTGTGCGCGTGTGTGTGTGTACGCGTATTTGAGCGATAACGCGAAAAAATAGTCCACTAATTTGAACGGCACTTGGCAAAAGCCTTCATTTCATTACAACTGCGGACGAGTTCCTAAGCTCTAACAGACATATTTTTCCCCAAAAAAATATACAAAAATATTAAATAATTTTTGAATACACTACCTTTTTGAAAGTATTAAAGTAAGTGGAATGAGACTTTATCTGCAGCTAGAAATGAAGTGAGTAAACCTCTGTTGGGAATTTTAAGTAATTTGGTTCACAAAATTTGGAGTTTTTCCCAAATTAAAACTAAAATCTGAGACATGAATTGAAACAACTTAAGTAGTTAAATCACAAATATGATACCAGACAAAAACAGAGTAGTCGCCTGCCACACTTAGATTTATATATATATATATATATATATATATATATATATATATATATATATATATATATATATATATATATATATATACAGGGTGTCCCTCTAACAATGGGCCAAACCCATATATTCGGATAGAGCATCAAAAATTAAATAGACTTTGATTAATACGTTTTGTCCGATTGTTGCTTGTTTTCGATATACAGTGTGTTAAAATTGACTTTGAAAAAAATTAAATCGCTCGTTTTTCTGCTAATTACTGGAATATTGATTTGCAACTTTGTAATAGGGGTTATCGAGGATGCCGCTTCCAACCGTGATACCTATTTTGAGCTACATCATAGTTGGCGCCACCTACACTAAACCCGAATGTTTTACAGGGGCATAACTTTTTCGATGATCGACTTTCTGCAAATCTGTTCAGAAAAACTGAAAACTACTAATTTTTTGTACGAAAAAGGTATACTTAGTTGAAACTCATAAAGTGAGTGGTTACCGAGATATTGCGGTTTTAATAATGGTGTGCATTGAAAATCTCTCAAATCTGAAATTTTATTCTGGCCCAAAGTTCATCTCTGGAGTTACAAACATTATTGTGTATGTACCAGTTGTTTCAAGTAACCCCAATGGAAAATTCTAGAGGATTGAGGTCGGTGTATTTTAATCATAATTTTCTAATTCTAAATCAATTCCTAAAAATTGGGAATTTTGTCTGGATTTAATTCGATTTCATAGAATAAGTATGTTTTTGGCAAATAAAAGATGTATTCCTGTGGACATATCACGGCGCTAATAACTATAGCAGTTGATTGGCCGGGTCAACAACTGTCAATGAAGTAGATGAAATATCTTTTGTTTTTCGTTTTCGTAGGGATGTCATTTGCGTAACACAATAAACATAATCTGTCAATTTTGACAAGCACATGGCTTTTCAATTAAGAGCAGTAGGTAGTTATTATTTCTGAAATGCCTCGCCATAATGAGTTTAGCAATATTGAGAAGAGAGATATGATCTGCGTTTATGCGCAATCAAACTTCCGTAGCCACCAAGCCGCCGCCAGATACTTGTAATTATATCCTAGTCGTAGACAACCAGATCACAAGACCTTTAGAAGATTATACGATAAATTAGGTATGTAAAAGAGTAATATGCACTCATTGCCATTAATTATTTCTGAAACGAAAGTTTTGACAAAATTCACACCTGAGGGCTGGAAAAATCGTGAAATACACATTTTGTTACACGGATGCGTATCATCTCGTCCTAATGTATTCGTAGGTGAAACTGGTTCTTTCAATTCGAAGTCGGAAGTTGGTGGACCAAGACGTCCTGTACATCAAGGGGAAGAGATATTAGTACGCCTTGCAGAAGATCCGGAAACAAGCGTAAGACGCCTCTCTGCAGCAACTGGAATAAATAAATCAAGTATTGGTAGACTTCTCAGAAAAGAAAAGTTACATCCTTACCACTTCACACCAGTGCAGAATCTTTTACCTCTAGATTTTCTATCTAGATTGGATTTTTGTGAACGCATTCGTCGGTATCAGAATGACGATCCGTTTTTCTTCAACAACATTCTATTTACTGACGAAGCGACATTCACAAGAAGAGGAGTTTTCAATTTCAAAAATGCTCACACATATGACAGCAGCAATCCTTATTTGACGCGAGAACATCATTTTCAACATGAGTTCTCCATTAATGTCTGGTGTGGCATACTAGGCGACGTGTTGTTGGGACCAATAGAACTTCCTGCAAGGCTCAATGTGGAGAATTATTCAATTTTCTTGAGAGATCAACTTCCTATTCTCTTGGAAGATGTCCCTCTAGACGTGCGCAGGAGATTATGGTTCATTCACGACGGGGCACCTGCCCATTATGGACTTCCTGTCAGAGAATTTCTGAACCAAAATTATCCGCGCCGATGGATAGGTCGAGGTGGAGATTTTCCTTGGCCTGCACGTAGCCCCGACCTCAATCCTCTAGATTTCTTCCTCTGGGGTCACTTGAAAGAATTAGTATACAAGAATATTTGTAACTTCAGAGATGAACTTTGGGTTAGAATAATCGAATCCAGTGATATATTGAAAAACGATTATCAAACTTTTTTTAAGGTGAGGCATAATTTTGGGTTGAGACTAGAAAAATGTATTGAAGTAGGCGGAGGCCATTTTGAGAATCTTATTAAGTGAATTGTTCGATAATTGTCAATTTTTTCTTATAATTTAGTGATAATAATAATGTTAATAAAATTTCAGATTTGAGAGATTTTCAATGCACACCATTATTAAAACCGCAATATCTCGGTAACCACTCACTTTATGAGTTTCAACTAAGTATACCTTTTTCGAACAAAAAATTAGTAGTTTTCAGTTTTTCTGAACAGATTTGCAGAAAGTTGATCATCGAAAAAGTTATGCCCCTGTAAAACATTCGGGTTTAGTGTAGGTAGCGCCAACTATGATGTAGCTCAAAATAGGTATCACGGTTGGAAGCGGCATCCTCGATAACCCCCTATTACAAAGTTCCAAATCAATATTCCAGTAATTAGCAGAAAAACGAGCGATTTAATTTTTTTCAAAGTCAAATTTAACACACTGTATATCGAAAACAAGCAACAATCGGACAAAACGTATTGATGAAAGTCTATTTAATTTTTGATGCTCTATCCGAATATATGGGTTTGGCCCATTGTTAGAGGGACACCCTGTATATATGAAGTCCAGAAGCTAGAAAGATATGGAAAGAAATACTGTGGACCGATGGTCAAGGTTCCATTTCCATGGCGACATCGCCTTTAGACTGCGATGACAAGGCATAAGGTCGTTGTACCTTTACCTAGTTTTGACTGTAGAGATATCCAACGGTATTAGGCTAACATACAGAATGACGATTCTTCCCTTATTAACAAACAACAATTTGAAGATGATATCTCAATTCGTTTGAAAGTTATTGCGCCTACTAACAGACAGGCGTACAGGCCGACAGAACGATCGACCAACATACCGACAGACAAAAGAACTTTCGTTCCAGAATTAAGTTTGTTGTATGTTGTTGACATTTTAAAGCCGTTTTAGCAAACAAAAATTTGGAAATTTCTGTCACCAATATTTCACCCCCACACATTCAACCCCTAATTTAATTTCAGGACAGAATATCAGATGTTTAATGAAATTGTTGCACAATCCATTTTTAGCATTCTGGCGTTGCATATAGACCACAAGTTCTCAATAAGATTAATGTCCTTTAAGTTTCCAAGCCAGACTAGAAGGGCGATCTATCTGCCCTTGAAATATTTCACCATCTTCTTGAAAACGTGACACAGTGCTGAATCTTGCTGGAAGATTGGTTCACCAACTGCCTGAACTTTTTCCAGTTCTTTGGACAAACACGTTTCTAACATCTCTTTATATTTTTCACTGTTCATCATGCATTCGATGGTAGGGTATAAGTTTCAAGGTTCCCATATATAAAGAGCAGCCCCCAAAACACATTTTAACTTTATGTTTCTCTGTCTGAACTGAGTTTTCGTCCACACCCGCACGAATTTTGATCGATACCACTGCACCAAAAACTGGCTTTCATCTGATAACAAGACATTTCTCCAGTGTTCTTCTGTCCAATAATCATATTTTTTGACCTAAAGTCTTTTTTCATCATGTCCTCCGGCAGAAGCTGTTTCATTTGAGGTCTCGCAGCTTTTCTTCCTTCCTCCAAAAGGCGGGTGTGAACTGTAGAATTGTGAATTTTCACACCAGCCTTTTCTAAGTCTTGCTGAAGGCCATGGTTTGTTTCTGGGGGTTCAGCTTTCTATTTCTCAAAATAAAAAAAAAAGGATTCAGGAAGTTTTCGTCCTTCTTCTCTCCAATTTCTTCTTCCGCTGAACTTCAGCTGACCCAGTGTCCCTTTTTAATGTAATTATTTCTTATTTACAGAACACTCACTAGCAATTTCTGTTTGCGTCATGGATGTGTGCTTACTATAGGTAAATATCCTTTATTTTTTTCCTTGGTGTAAAGTCCATGATGCCACAAATACAGCAAACCAACTAAAACGTACTATTTCTCCGAAAACCACAAAAGCACGTTTAACTTAGTCACAATAACCGGCAAAACGACTGGCATAGATAATAGCTTAATGCAGAATGACAGGCCGAGTAGGTCAGTTCGCGAGGTAAATAACCTTTAGAATCTGACTAGGATGTCACGGGTTCGAGTGCCGTATTCGGACAGTTTACGATTTTGGAGCCAAAGCCCCTGCATTTCCGTCCGACGACTTTAGGCCACCGTATTCGGACAGTCGGTCTTTTTCACTCGAATGTGGAGAGACCGGCTTATGATGAGTTATGGGTGGTGTCCTTTGTCTATATGTGTATTTAAGGTCCCCCCGCACAAGTTTAAGACCTCTGGGTACGGAGTTTGTCTAATGTGGTGTTATTATGTTATGTTATGTTATGTTATGTTATGTTATGTTATGTTATGTTATGTTATGTTATGTTATGTTATGTTATGTTATGTTATGTTATGTTATGTTATGTTATGTTATGTTATGTTATGTTATGTTATGTTATGTTATGTTATGTTATGTTATGTTATGTTATGTTATGTTATGTTATGTTATGTTAGGTTATGTTATGTTATGTTATTTTATGTTATTTTATTTTATATTATATTATATTATCGGATATGTCGGGAAATATCTGTCAGAATTGTCACAGCAGTGTTGCCATGTTATAATAATACAGAAATTTCTAATATTCACATTAATTCGCACATGACTGTACTTCAACATAACTAATACAAATTTTAACCTACATACATTCAAATACATGAAATTACGAATATTAATATTCATGGGTAAATGTACAAAATTTCAAGACGATACATCAAATACTTTTTTAAATATCAAGGAAAATCAAAATTTAACTTCTCACTTTAACAGCCTGTATTTCTTATAATTTTTACTTTTAGACCAAGGCGAGTTTAGGTAAATCGTAATTTTTTGATACCAAGAATCTTGTGGATCTTTACTTTTTGATCAGCATGTGCATCTTCGAAAATCAAAGAGCTGTTTAGATAAATTATGGTACAAGGTGCTCTTAAAAAAAGTATATGTTTTAATATTGCAGTTTCTTGATCACTGAAAAATTGAGTATCGATATACGATAAAAAAATGAATTCGCTAACGCAACGCACTTGCTGCGTCTGAATTTTTATTACCACATTATTATAATTATTATAATTTTTATGGATTTAGGGCTTTCACACTCTCTAAAAGGGGAACATTCACCTCCCCAGGTATCTTAGATACCTAAGGGATTGACCTCAAATGGCCCCAGATTCTCGAAAATTCCGGACTATGCTGGCTGTTGCTGGGTTTTAGCGCTTTCTACATAACCTTATAAAGATTCTTTCCAATGTCGTTTCATTTGTATTATTATTATTATTATTATTATTATTATTATTATTATTATTATTATTATTATTATTATTATTATTATTATTATTATTATTATTATTATTATTATTATTATTATTATTATTATTATTATTATTATTATTATTATTATTATTATTATTATTATTGCAGTGGTTCTTGGGTATTCTCCGGTATTTTGTTTGGTGACGGAACGAAGCCAAGTCGCTTCTTTTATTGGTGAACAAATTTTTGGACTATAACATGTCCTCAGTATTACGGCTTTAATACGATAATTAACTCTACGTAAAGTGTAGGATTTCTATTCTTACAGCTGTATCTGTAAAATAACTTTGTTTGCGAACTTACTTAATTTTTATTCTGAAGCATCAGGTAATAAAATTTTAATAGTTTTTATACACAGATTACCGATAAAAACCGCTTAATTAAGTTGTTAACACGACACTTAAAAACGTTTATAACATTTTGCACCTAATTTCAAATAAGATAAGTCTCCAATATAACGTTTTAAAAACTTAATTATGTTAAATTTAACTACCTGCTTTTGACAAATAATTATTGACTCCAAACCCTCTGCATTTTTTCTATTAATTCAACAGCAAAGGTCACTCAAATAGTGTGACATTCCGTAGATAAGAAACACTGACAAGGCCTAAATCATTTCATATATCCATCTTTGTTTATTTTACCGCACAGTAATTTCCTTTTCTCACAACAATGCATATCATTTGCCCTATTTTCAAAATTGTGCTTAATATAGTTTCAAAAATACTTGGATTACAATTATTCCACAGATCTAAATTTTGGCACATTGCAGCTGTAATTTAAAGGCAATATAATATGAGTTAATTATCGTAAAAATAAATTGACCGGCTTTAAAGATAACAATTTTCCGTAAAAAAAACTTGACCCTGAAAGCCGACCAACGAACTTAGCCTCCGGAAAGATTAGAACGTACACCTCTGAATCAAAGTGTACTGGATTCGACGCTAGGGTCTTCCTTTCACTTTTTCAGTACATACTGTAACACTAACATCGACCGAGGTTGTGCAATGGCACAACTTACCCAAATACAATGGTATTTGGGCAAGCTGAATATCTGCACGTTCCGCCCTTCCGAGTGGCCGTAAAGCCGTCTCATGCCAATTCGATGTTGTGCACGTTAAAGATCCCTACACTCCTTGCAGAAAGACACGGGTTCGGCACAATTTTCAGGATAGTCAGCTGAAACTGCTTGCTGTCGTCGGTGATTGGCCATAGTCGCGAAAATAGACCGACGTTAAAGAAACAAAATCACACATTATGGAGGAAAACTGTATTAGACTTTTTTAAATCAGCACATTAGAAGTCTATTGCACTATTTTGTTTTATTTTTAGCATCATATTTTTGAGAAAAAATCATCAAATCATGTAAACAAAAACAGGAGTTCCGTTCAGAAAATTTAGTACTCTAGCCAGAGAAAGCATCGAAACTCAAAATTTTGGTAACTATAAATGTCAAATCAAAAGATTTGTAATTTTCAAGATTTATTGTTAATATCACAAAGCTTCTTACAAAAAATTACACAATCGAAGAGAACATTCAAATAATAAAATTACACTATTCCAGTAATATTTTGCCAAATGTGTGTGATTTGCTGAGTGTTCAATACCCGGATAGACCAATATCGAATAAAGCGACAGTTCAACGATTGGTGGCGAAGCTTGAAACCCAGGGTACACTTTTGAAGAACTGCAAGTGCAGTAAAGAATTAAATGAAAATCAGGTAAGAGAAAATTCAAACGTAAAGGAATATTTTCGTGCATATCGAAAAAAAAAAATCTGAGTATTGGGCTTGCTAACGAAACTAGTGCGCACTCTTCAACAATTTTTCGAACAACTGCAAAAGCAAAATTATGTTACTCAAATACAGCTGTCATCAAGAATTAAGGGATGGTGATATAGAGCGAAGTTTAGTTGAACTTTAATTATCAAATTATGAAAATGCCAAATAATGACGGAGATTTCTTAAAAAACATTTGCTTCACCGATAAGAGTACGTTTACCTTGAATAGCGAGCCCAATGTTCAGAACTGTAGGTATTGAAGCACAAAGACGATTTATTGAAACCAGACTTCAATATCCAAAAAAGTCAATGTTTGGTACGGAATTTTTGGCATGCATATTATGGGACCGTTTTGTGCTGATGAAAATTTCAATGGGGAAAGTTATCTAGGCTTACTGCAGAATAAAATAGGAGCTTCATTTAAAGGTCTTGCTAGAGAAAATCAAGAGAGCTGGTATCAGATGGACGGATGTCTTACACGCAATACCCTTACAGTGCGAGAATATTTACGCAATAGTTTTCAAGATCATATTATTAGGCCAAACCGTAATGTTTTATGGCCTTCGAGGTCTACAGATCTCGCACCAAACGATTTGTTTCTTTGACGCCACATTAAATCAAACATTTATACTAGCGTTAGCTTTAAAAGCCTTCAGTAATTTAAAAACGCAATTTCGGCAGAATGCCATAGAATCACAAAGCACCAATTGAGCAATATTAATCTGAATTTCACAATGCTTTAGGATATTGTTTGGCAGCTGATGGAGGAATATCTGAACATCTTATTTAACTTTAATTCCACGCTTTTGTGTTTTTGTTTTGATTTACAAATAAACTCTGGGACTAAGTACTGATTCTTGTTCAATATTGTGTTTTTTTTTATATTTCTATGAAAAATAAAACAAAATAGTGCAACAATTTTGCTCTAAAATAACCAGAGAAGCCAATATTTGAGCATTTAAAAATTTGCATGCAATTCTCCGTTGCGTCGTCAGTTGAAGAAGCCTATATATATATATATATATATATATATATATATATATATATATATATATATATATAGTGAGGACCTACAGTCCGTCCGTCCGTCCCCTCTAATTTCTGAAGCGTCCGGTATATTGTGATGAAATTTGGAACGATAATATATGAGAAAGGTCTACATTTTTTGACATATTAATGACAGCGTTAAATGTCAAGGTGACAACTGCGCGCGCTTTCGGAATATTTTTTTAAATGGAAATGGGGGTCGAGTAGTGATACCTCATTTTGAAGTTCTTTTTATGCTCAGAACATTCTCCAGTTCTGAAAACATTTGGTTCAGTATTTTCCAAATAAGAATCAATAATATCGGTTTCTATGTTATGACTACCAGTGTTTAATATAACACACTTTTTCTAAAAAAGATTACTGCTATTCATCAGTAGCAAATTATGCAAACATTGACATGTTGTTTGGTGAACCACAGAGGCTATTCAGCCCATCTGTGGTTTCTCAATTTTCTACACTTTTCTACCTATTACATGTCATTATTGATTGCTCGTGTCATACTGTTTTTTAATATCTCGATTTAGTATTGACAGAAGGTATTAGTTCGAAATTGTTTAAAATGGCTCGTTCTTTACAAGATAAATTTGAAGCGGTTAATATTTTTGGCGAAGCTAAGCGAAATTACCATGATGCTGTTCGTATGTTCAATGCACGCTATCCGGAACGCCAAATATGGAGAAAATTTTTACGAAAACTAATTTCAACATTTCAAGAAATGAGTACGGTGAAAGACACTCCAAGGTCTCGGAGGCCTAAAATTGTAGAAGATGTAAAAGTCCATGTCTTAACTGAAATGATTGTTATTTCCCCACC
The DNA here is from genome assembly GCA_964006375.1 of Tillus elongatus. Lineage (NCBI taxonomy): Eukaryota > Metazoa > Arthropoda > Insecta > Coleoptera > Cleridae > Tillus > Tillus elongatus. The sequence goes on from OZ023265.1 coordinate 56,900,202, forward strand.
AGCCAACGAAGCACGTGGCTGAGGCAAGTAATATTTCGCGTACTTCTGTCAAAAGAATGTTGAAAAGCCATAAGTTTCACCCATATAAATTGAAAATAATACACGAAATAACAGAATACGATCCTGATAGGCGACTCGAATTTTGCGAAATTATATTAGGAAGAATCGTAGGGAATCATCACTACTTGCAGAATATCTGCTTCAGTGACGAGAGTAATTTTTTTTACATGGAAAAGTTAATACCCAAAACTGTAGGTACTGGAGTGAGGAAAACCCCCATGTTTTCCGGGAGGGGCACACACAGTTCCCCTTGAAAATAAATGTTTGGGCATTTTGGGTAATCACGTCATAGGTCCCATTTTTCAGGAAGAAAATCTTAATGGCCCGAGATATCTGGATATGTTGCAAAATACAATTACTCCACTTATTGATGATGTTGTTGCCAAAAACCCACATAAGTTTCAATAGGTTATATTTCAACAAGAAGGAGCCCACCTCACTATTTTAAACAAGTCAGAAATTACCAGGATGAGAGTTATGAAAATAGGTGGATTGGTCGTCGAGGTCCTACGGAATGGCCAGCTCGATCCCCAGACCTCGCGCCTTTAGATTTTTTTTCTTTAGCGATACGTTAAATCTGAGGTTTATAAAACGGCTCCCGGCTCATTAGATGAACTTAGACAACGAATTACAGGTGTTTGTTCAATAATAACGCCACAGGTGCTTCATAATGTCAGAGAAGAATTTACCCGTAGAATATTTATTTGTCAGGAGGTCCATGGTGGTCATTTTCAACATATGTTGAAGTAACCACTTCAACAGTTTGTGCCTCTGGATTTTATTTGAATTGTTTTTCAATTTTCTTAGTTAGGGTTAATTAGTTGTTATTTGTTTACTGTTAAATTGTGTTTTATTTTGAAGCATAAATAATTTAAAATTATCTATGTGTACTTTACTGGGGAAACAGTACGACTGGAACAATCAATAATGACATCTTATAGGTGAAAAAAGTGTGTTATAAACAAGGGTAGTCATAACGCAGAAACCGAGATTAATGATTTTCATTTGGAAAATACAGAACCAAATGCTTTCAAAACTGCAGCATGATCTGAGCATAAAAAGACCTTCAAAATGAGCTATCACTCGACCCCCATTTCCATTTAATAAATTTTCCGAAAGCGCGCGCAGCTGTCACCTTGGCATTTAAAGCTGTCATTGGTATGTCAATAAATGCAGACCTTGCTCATATATTATCGTTCCAAATTTCATTACAATATACCGGACTGTTCAGAAATATGGGGGGGGGGTACTTTAGGTCTTCACTATATATATATATATATATATATATATATATATATATATATATATATATATATATATATATATATATATATATATATTTCGAATATATATATATATATATATATATATATATATATATATATATATATATATATATATATATATATATATATATATATATATATACACATGTTAAAAATAAGTTGGGTGATACAGACATTTATTTTAAGAATATTAAAAAGCCTCAAGTTTTAGCGTTGACAGAGCACTGGTTAACTGATGCGGAGGCTCCTTTTGTTAACATTTCTGGTTACAAAATTGCTTCTTGCTACGCCAGATCCAGCAGGCGTCACGGCGGCTCATGTATCTTCGTCAGGGATGGCATGGATTTTATCGAGCTAGACCTCGTAAAAGAAAAAAGTAAGGAAATGATATTTGAATGCAGTAGTATCGAGCTGATAAAGATGAAAATTGTAGTTATCAATGTATATAGAAGGCCACATACAACTGTTGATCAGTTTTTTGAGTTTTTAGCGATTTTGCAAGACGTTCTGGAGTCAGTCATGAAGAGAAAAAAGCCTAAGCAGATATGTTTATGTGGTGACTTTAACGTAGACATACTTTGCGTTGATAGCCCTCTAGTTATAAGACTCTTTGATGTTTGCGATAGTTATAATTTAAAGCCTTGTGTTACTGGCCCAACGCGTGTAACATATACAACAGCCACTTCAATTTATAATATATACACCAATGTCCCGGTATATGAGAGTAGTGTTATTGCGACAGCTCTATCTGACCATCATGCTCAAATGCTGTCATTCCCCTTGCAAAAATCAATATTTAAAAGTAAGCAGAAGAAACAAGTTAGATTGTATAGTCCAGACAAGATTAATAAAATGAAGAATGTACTAGAGAAGACCAACTGGAACCTAGTGCTGGAGGAAAATGATGTAACTGAAAGTTACCGTCAGTAAGACTTTCATAACGGCGATGGATGGGATATTCAAGAAAAAAATAATAGTTGTGAATGACAAAAACAGGGGTTCATGGATAAATAATGACATTAAAACGAAATGTGGCATCAAAAGACAGCTATATGAGGGAGTATTGAACAACACTGTTTCGAAGGAAGTATACAACAACTTTGCTAGCGATTTGAAGAGTGATTGCAGGCAAGCTAAGCAAGCATACAATACCAACTTCATAAAGACAGCGACAAACAAGACTAAAGCTACGTGGCAGGTAGTAAGGCAGGTGACTGGATGCTCGGGAGGACAGAGATTTGATCTAAAAAATTTCACTATAGATGGGGATACGGATCAGCAGCGGTTAAAGTACATAAATAAATACCTAATCAACGTGTGTAAAAACATCAACACCAACAATGCTCCAGCAACAGATAAAATTAAATATGTTAATGACACAATATTTTTTTACCCCACCCATGAAAGTGGAGTGTGCAATACAATTTTTGAACTTAGAAACACCAATTCAGTAGGTTTTGACGAAATTCCAGTAAGGCTGCTGAAAGAATGTGCTGGTGTTTTAGTCAAGCCATTAGCACATATCATTAACTTGACCTGACCTGACCTGACCTGACCTGACCTGAAAAACTCACTAGTGATTCTGATACATAAGAGTAAGGACATATCTCTACTTACCAATTATAGGCCTATCTCACTAATTTCGAATATAGCAAAAATAATAGAAAAAATTCTATGTAAGCGAATAGTGGATTTTTTAGAGAAACACAAAATATTTAGTGAGAATCAAAATGGATATACTAAAAAAGGGTCAACTAACAGGGCAACATTTCAAGTTATCAAGGAAATTACAGAGGGACTAAATAAGCGTGAAAGCACAATGTGTATGATGCTGGATTTATCTAAAGCTTTTGATAGCGTGTCCCACAACACACTGTTAGTTAAGTTGGAATTGCTAGGTTTCAGGGGAGTCTCGCTGAATTTAATGAAGTCATACCTATAAGGCAGGAAACAATGTGTGGCTTTTAATGATTATAGGACAGGGGTATTTCTGGCATCTGAGTGGAAGATTATAGAACGAGGTGTGCCTCGGCGTTCAATCCTTGGGCCAATCTTGTTTTTACTTTATATTAACGAACTGTCTGGAGTATTGCCCTGGAGTGTGCGTGTTTTGTTAGGGAAAACCGGAGTTTGTTATCAGATTGTGAACAACAGGATCAATACAACACTAGAGCACGTTTAAGGGATCAGTTAATTGCGCCCCAAACTACAAAAAGTATTGTTGACAATAGTGCTGTGGTGCAGTCCCTAAAGGTGTACAACAAACTGACGGTGCAGATAAAGGAGCTTCCACCTGCAAAGATGAGAAAGACACTGAATGACATTCTGGCGGCAAAGGCCTATTATAATGTTGAGGATTTTTTAGGTGACAAGTTGTAACTGTTGGTGATCAATATCGTGATTGTAGATTTTTTGAATTGTAATTCCTGTGTTTTTATATTTTTTAAATGGTGACATGTTCTACACATTTTTTATGTATTGATGGTGCGAATAAATATATTATATTATTATATTATTATATTATTATATTATTATATTATTATATTATTATATTATTATATTATTATATTATTATATTATTATATTATTATATTATTATATTATTATATTATTATATTATTATATTATTTTATTATTATATTATTATATTATTATATTATTATATTATTATATTATTATATTATTATATTATTATATTATTATATTATTATATTATTATATTATTATATTATTATATACACATATACACGCCATTTGCTGACGAATAGCGTTTACCAAAAATTCTGCACAAAACTGACATCCTGAAAATATTCAGTCCCGCACGCTAGTCCCCCCAGCGAAGATTTCTACAACTACAGCTGCCAAATCCCTCTCCTAAAGCAGGGTAAAAATACCTAGTTAAAAAACACCTGAAAATATTTTTCTTTTCCAAGTTATAACCGAGAAAGCAAGACAATCTATCTAACACATACAGGAAAAAAAATTAATATATTTCAATTCTAACGAATTTTACAGCCTAAAATCTGCAACAAATGTTTGTTTAATGTGGTAACGAACAACCTCAATCGTCCAAATTTCTAACCGGCAGTGTATCCCTTTGGTGATATAATTCTAATATGTGGCCATATGAACACCGTGTACAACATGAAAGAAAAGCAAACAAAAAAACGATTTATTTTCAGTAAACATAATTTACAGCCGCCGCATTTCAAAAACTTTTTTCATCTGTTAGATTTAATGATTTAAACATCAGATACTTTTCATGCAAGCAAGCCTCTCTCATACATGGATTTTGAGCAAGCGTGTGAAGTGGCACACCAAAAGTGGCGGGTACGTACCACGACAGCCAAATAAAAATGTAGATATATTACATTTATTCGCACCGAGTTTCGGGTTTATATATTTTTCAGCAAAAAAAAAACAGTGCATTTAAAATGGAAGAACTGGTTCCAGTTCAGCATATGTTACACGAATCAGGTTCAGAGAACGCAGAAATCTATGTATTATGAATGGAAAGAATATGCGGTTGCATAAGGATTTCAAGGCAGTCATCTAGTAAACCGCACACTTTGGCTAGGATAAATAATATATCTTATTGATACGCGGTATCAGAGTTTGAATCCTGCCGTATTATGCCATACAAATCCTGCGAAATCATTCCAGTTAACAGTACAATAGTGGTTTGAATTTCGAGACCACCAAGAAATATTGCATATATTGTGTTTCAGCTCCTTAAGAATTTTACATCAGAAGCAGCTTGACATTTGAATGAAATATTGAGTTTGCACATAACTAGTTTTTTTATGTACCTGTATATATTAACATGCTAGTAAATACAAAAGCTGCCTAATTTAAATATGTGCCTATTTTGCATCTTTACGTCGGCTTATATACAGGCTGGCGCATGGAAAACGAAACAGACCGCTTTGCGTCCAGATAATTTTTTTTTAAGGCTGAAACTGGCCAATTTTAGTATTGAGGGGGACATGTTTTGACATAAAACTCAACTTTGGCACATCAATTACGACAATTAAAATGACAGATTACACTAAATTAAAAATTTGTTATGCGATTGTTTTTTAAGTGGTGGATTCGATCAAACATGTAAGATACACTATCTTTGTACCTTGATGAACAGCCTCAATTAGCTTTAGACTAAAAATATAGTATATAGTGGACGGATCATTGTTTAGGGAAGACAATGAATTTTTTTTATGGAACTATCGCTTTTATATTGAAAATATGACATTTTTGACAAACCATGGGAATTTTTTGCCACAGAATTTGTCAAAAAACACTCGCGGCTAAGAATTGATATCCAAAAATGAGTTTCCTGAAATTCGGGCTTTTGGATACCAAATAACAGTGACTGAAATCGAGTATATGACATTCCTGAATTATTTCGCCAAAATGGCTTCTGAAAGCAGCTACTGTCGACATCGTTTGCAAATCAGCATTAAAACTTTAACTTTTGCAAATGCAGTGAGGCTATGTATTTTATTCATAAGTGTCATATTATAAGAAAATGAGAAGATACAAGAGAATGAATGAAACCGACGCACGTCTCTATGAAAATGATTTTAAACCAGTTCCTTTTTATCTTTAAATTTAAAAATAAGACGTCAAACAGTGTTTCACCGAATGGCGAATTATAAAATCACAATTCAATTAATTCCATAGTTAGGTGTTCACTTACATTTACTTTTTGGGTATAATATACAATTTTCTGCGGTAGCAAGTTGCCGTATCTATAACTACCACGTAGGCAAACAGTTTTTTGGCTAGCATCCTTGGTTCAGCGAAAGAATGCTCGCGGGTGGCCCGCGTTCGATTCCCGCCTGCTGCATGTAACATTTTGTTTAGTTTCACCAACTTTGATATTTCTTACGTTTGGACAAAGATCTAATTTTTCTTTAAAACATCTGGACAACTTTGTCACCGTTGAGTCTTAAATTCTAATTTTCAGGTCTTTTCTAATTGTTGATATTCGTGAATTCTCATTACGAAAATTCACTGATAGAAAATTTGTTTTTTGATTACTTTTTAACCAACCTAATGAATGAAAATGTTTCATCTTTTTTTCCTAAAATATGTCCAAAAGTTGCACAGCATCATACATTTATTATTATTGAAATATCTAAATATCTTTAAATAAGCACCTTATGGTACAAAAAAATAATATGTTGCTAAAAATAAATCAATATATATATATATATATATATATATATATATATATATATATATATATATATATATATATATATATATATATATATATATATATACTTATGACAAATTGTTTGCGTATGATTATATTTGGAACTGATGTCAATACAAACGGTTTGCTTTCGAAATACAGACAATCTGAAATATGGGACAAGCTGGCAACGTTGCACTGCTTCCCTTTATGGCGTCATTCCACTCTTATCGCAAAATACTATAGCAGTTACCAGTGGTACACTATTGGGGGAGAGGTCGGCAATACCGACAGCTCAAGATTTGTTTAAAGTAAGATAACGTGACAAATAATTTCTATGTTTCATACTTACAGGAAGGCTTGTTATATACAAGCCCTACGAATAAAACAACATTCTTTTAAGCAAAAACGACATTTATGAATGAAAATTCTACAATATAAAAAATAAAACGTAATCATAAAGTGACCTCGAGTATCGTTCATTTGAAAAATGAACCGTTAGAAAACATATATGATGAATTAGTTTATTAGTCCCTCTGATGACACTAGCTTTGTTAGCGAAACGATCGTGAGGTCTGAAATTGTGTGGTGGTGAATTGGGTTATCCAAAGTGTACTTTTTGTGCTCATCATAGGGTGCAATATTTAGTTAGTTCCCTTAAATGCTTACGAAAATAAAGCAAGACATATAATATATCAATTTTATGGAGATATTGAATTGCACATGAGGGGTGGTAATCAGTCTTTATTTATGAATACTTTCCAAAAAAAATCTTGCCTTTTGTCGATGAAAATTTGTTGAAAATATAAAAAAAATCTATCTTTCTGCATATTGTTAGTTATTTGGCTTCATATGGTAATTTTTTGTAAATTTCGAATTTTATCTTATCTACTTGTTGAGATATCTGTGTCGTGTTGTTTTGAAATTATATATTTTAATTTTAATATTTAGACGCCCTCGTGGCGCAGGTGGCTAGGTGCCAGCCTGCAAAGCGAGAGGTCCCGGGTTCGATTCCCGGGCGAGCCAAGTTGACTTTGTCTGGAAAATTTGTAAATAATATTAAATGATGGGAAAGAATGTGCTAATGGCCTGAGATGCCGCAGCCAATAATATTAAATAAAAAATAAAAATTTTTTTTAATATTTTAACTTTTACTTACATTTATTGAAGTGTTTCGTCTCGTTTGCTTTGTTTATGTGGTTTTGTCTGTGTTTGTGTTGTCTTTCTTAGCTTAGTTTGATTATTATTTACCCATATTTTATGTCTTGTTTTATATGTTGATAACTGTGTTATAGTTTACTTATTTTGACGGTCCATCTAAACATTGACGGAGAAAATATACTATTTACTATTTGTTATCAAATGTCAGCGGTTTCAGAAGCCCACTGGGTGGAAACTCTTGTTGCCGTGCAGAAGTCTTGGGTTAGCATCTCACCGTATCCTGTACATTTTCAGATTCTTATTAAATAGCTAATTCAGTACAGCAAGTTAGAGCCGCTACGTTCCGCACCTTGGAGTGGACTCAACTCGCCAGTCCCGTGTATCATGCGATGTTAAGTACGAAAAAATCGTTACCCCGTCTATAAAAAGGCATAGGTTCAGCAAGATTTCTCGTTGGGTGACGCAAAAAATTATTACGGTTGGCGCATTGATAACGCAACAGACCGATTTGCGTCCAGAGAATTTTTTTTAAGAAACGCTGAAACACGTCAATTTTAATATTAAGGGGGGCATGTTTTGACATAAAACTCAACTTTGTCACATTAACCCCTTAAGGGTGGTGATAATAACCCTTATATTTTAAATAGGGAATATGGGTCGAGTGTTACATCATTTGAAAGCTCTTTCTTTTCTGAATTCAGCAGACTAATTTTTTTGGAAGTTTTATCAACTCGTTTAAAAATTATTCACAGTTGAAGATGCAAAAACGCATTTCACTCATTCCGATAAAAAATGTGCTGATAGTCAATGTTTTGTTAGTTTGTAAACAAAAAATTGACTATAAGAACATTTCTTATCGGAATTGATGACAAACGATTTTACAAACTTGTCCAAGGTATTACCAAAATGACGATATATGCCAGGTTTCGTTTCACTTGAGCATCTCTTGAGCTATCGCTCGGATACATGCATATATATATATATATATATATATATATATATATATATATATATATATATATATATATATATATATATATATATATATGTGTGTGTGTGTGTGTGTGTGTGTGTGTGTGTGGGTTTTAGGTCCTTAATTCTCACGCATTTGACAATATTTTCAGAAAGTATCACCATCTAAAAAAAAAGTATCACCTTTCTATTAGTGAATTTTCATTAAAATGTTTTTAATAGCAAATCTGTGTTTTTTTTAAAGAAAGCAGGCAGCAAATTTGGTTACCAGTATAACCTACATAGTGGAAACAATGTGCCATGTTTCATCAAATAGTTTTATTATTTGAAACTGAACGAAAACCCAACGAAAAAATTCCAAAATCAAATATTGAACATCATAAAAAAAACACAAGACAATATTCAACCAAAAAACAACACATATTATAACAACAACCCTAATGCACCACCAACGACAGGAATAATAAAAATACACCAAACGGGATACCCAATAAGACCACTCATCAACTTCAAAGATGCACCTTCATACCAAATAGCAAAAGAAATGGACCAAGTACTAAAACAAGCAATACAACTAGAAAACAAATTTAACATAAAAAACTCCATAGAACTAGTGCATAAACTAGAAAACATAAACATAAATAGAAACACAAGACCTGCCTCATTTGACATAACAAATATGTACACCAATATACCAATTAACGAAACTACAAATATAATCGAAAATAAAATGCAAAATAACAACAAAAAATAACAAATCAGCGAAATATTAAACATCATATTAAAAAAAATTACTTTGAGTTCAACGGAGAATACTACATCCAAGAAGACGGACTACCAATGGGATCTTCACTATCGAGCATCATGGCAGAAATATACATACAACAGTTAGAAGATAAAATCAACACCATCATAAAAGAGACAGACCCAAACATCAAATGGATAAGATACGTCGATGATATATTAATAATATACGACAATCAAAAAACCAACATAGACAATATCCTCGGAAAAATAAACCAAATTAACAAAAACATAAAATTTACAATAGAAAAAGAATCAAACAACACCATAAACTTCCTAGATTAAACACTAACCAAAAGGAAAACCAGATTGAATACAAAATATTCAGAAAACCCACACAAACAGACATCACTATACCTAAACACTCACCACACCCACACGCACACAAAATGGCCGCATACAGATACTTAATAAACAGAATGCTAAATTTACCACTCCATAACGACGAACGAGAAAATGAGTACATCATAATACAAATAGCAGAAAGAAATGGATACAACAAGAAAGCAATAGAAAAGCTAGTAAAACAAATCAAAAACAAACAAATCAACAAAACACCAGAAACAAACACAAAATACACAACATTCACTTATAACCACCACATCAAAAAAATAACACAAACACTCAAACAATATGACTTAAAAATGAGCTACAAAGCCAACAACAAAATAATAAACAAAATGAATAAAAAACAAGAACACAACCCACATGAATTAAACGGAATATATCAAATAGAATGTAACACATGCAATAAAAAATATATAGGAATGACAAAAAAAATCAATAGAAACAAGATTCAAGGAACATATAACAGCATTAGATAAAATCCACATACCTAGATACAAATCAAATGTAGCTACACACATTCACAACACAAAACACCAAAAACCAGACATCACCCAATTACAACTAATGATACATGATAAAGACCACAAAAAAAAAATGGAAATCTGGGAACAATACTACATTCAACAAACAAACAATAAGAAACAATTAATGCCAGAACAAATCCAAGTACAAACATTTAAACAAAATAAAGGCCATACAAATAGACAAATTATCAAACCACAGTGATCAAGACAGGAGACCGATACACACGACACAGTTCGAAGGCACAACAAATCAGAGAACAGGAAACCGACAAATAGAAGCTCACGGCGCATGCGCCACGTATAATCTCAGACGTAGAAAACACAGGAGCGATAACAGTCAGTAGCGTGGTGATGAACTGCAATCCGCGCAAACCAATAAGAAATCACAAACGTACAGCAAACAAATAAAGTGTATATATATATATATATATATATATATATATATATATATATATATATATATATATATATATATATATATATATATATATATAAACATATAAAAATTGAACTGACCCCGGATATAGGTTCTTAGGGACCCTAGTTTGCGCTTATTTGAAGACATAATCGCGATCTCCCCATTAGCGATTTTTTAAAAGAAAATTCATTAATAGAAAAACAAACGTGTTGAATTAGAAATTAGACAGCCATGGGGTACTGAAAGAGATTCGAGGGTGCAGCTGAGAAATTTATTAATTACAAGTTTCGGAACTAATTTCTTATCAGTTTCTACTTTCGCTAGAGCTCGGTGACCAAAACACATATTTCATTCTCCTGTAGCTAAGAGAAGGCCAATATATAAAGCCACTTTCATGCAGAGGAAATATTTTATCTCTAATTTGGGTCAAAAGCACATTCGACAGAGAGACGATGTAGTAAAAACATCGCTAATTGATATTTACAGGGTCAAAAGTACAAACAAAATAACAAAACTTAGTCGAACTTTTTTTGGAGTTTGGATAGAAGTTTCTACAGTTTTTTTTTTTCTTAGCAATGAATACGCATGTATAAATCTTAGGTTATTATCCACTTAATATATAAACATGGCTAGCAGTGTTTTATTAATTTTTATTGAGAAAATTTTCTTGTTGAAAGGTAACATTGAACTTTCAAAAACATTTTCAAGTAAACTCAAATTAGAACCCCCAGAAAACTTTTTGTGAATTTTCGTAGAAAAAATTTACCAATGAGGAGATCGCGTCTTTAAGAATTTTTTTCAAATGAGCCGAGTTAAATTTTTCAAAATTTAACAGTCGCGATCTCCCATGCCGCAAACCGATAACTCAAAAAATAAGCTTACTTCAGCAAACGCAATAAAAAACAAAAGATATGGTGGTTTTCCTATTCCAACGTTAATCATCACAATAGATGTGGCGCAGCAAGTGTAGTATGGTAGCAAATTTTGTTAAAAAAAATTGTACAAGCATCAAGAATGCAGTAAATAATCGTGAAAACTATCGGATGACTGTAACCTGTGTTAAGCAGTAATAAGCAACAGAACAATTTTTAATTCTAGCGATCGTGTTGCCAACAAACTTAGTTTCACCAGAGAATATTAATTTAGTCAGTTTATCCATCCTTTAATGAAGCAAGCTTTGCTAGCGAAACGATCATTAGATATAAAAAGTGTGTTGTAACGAATTAAGTTGACCAATAAGTGTACTTTTATTAAAGAGACAACGAAAAAAAATAGTGTTTGCCGCGATTAAACTTTTTCAGCCAAAAAAAAAGCGAAAAAAAAACATATTGTTATTTGTATTTTGATGCAGTTCCCCAAGGTTGCGTTAATTCTTCAGTTAGAAGTAAATTCTGTGATATCTATCAACTAATAATTTGCATTTTACCCAGCGTTATAAGAAAATAATAGAAAACGCTCTCACATGTCAAGTTTAGCTTTCAAAGGAGCAGATTTTTGTGTTATTTTACACCTGCGCAATTCAGTGCCTGGGTGAGTGTGACCCCAACCCAAGTTGCAAGTGGTGCATGCAATGTGTTATTTTAAAAGGTGCTAAGTTGTCTTTTTAACAACACCCGGTTTGCATAACTTGGATTAGTCCTCGTGAAATTCTCTTTTCAAATGTTTCAAGCAATTAACTGTAGAAAATCTTGTCCATCTAATTATATATCATATTAAATGTGCTGAGAATGCTTTCCAACATTATAAAGAAATTTTGTGATAACTTGGTGACCATTAAATATATCTCAATATCTATCTATCTATCTATCTATCTATCTATATATATATATATATATATATATATATATATATATATATATATATATATATATATATATATATATATATATATATACATACATTCACAAAGTGGCGCATTGAAAACGAAACAGACCGATTTGCGTCCAGAGATATTTTTTTAAGAAACGCTAAAACACGTCAATTTTAATATTGAGGGGGACATGTTTTGACATAAAACTGAACTTTGTCACATTAACCCCTTAAGGGTGGTGATAACAACCCTTATATTTTAAATAGGGAACATGGGTCGAGTGTTACATCATTTGAAAGCTCTTTCTTTTCTGAATTCTGCACACTATTTTTTTTAGCTTTATTAGCTCGTTTAAAAATTATTCACAGTTGGAGTTGCAAGAACGTATTTCATTCATTGTGATAAGAAATGCACTAATTAGTCAATTTTTCGTTAAAAAAACTAAAAAACAAAACCAAACGTTCAAAAATGTTTATTTAGTTAAGTAAGTGTTCAAATTGTAGACCACCAGCTTCCATACAAAAGTACACATTTTGTTCAAAACGAGCTCTGACATTCTGGAGCATTTGTGGAGTTATTAGACGGCATTCTTCAACAATGCGTCGTCCTAATTCTTCCAGAGACTCCGGTTCTGTTCTACTCTTTAAATGGCCTCATCGAAAGAAGTCTGAAGGAGTTAAATCCGGTGATCTAGGGGACCACTCAATAGTACCACAATACATTGTCCTGGAAACTCTCTGTTCAAAAACTCCCCAACACGTTGTGAAAAATGAGTAGGAGCTCCATCTTGTTAAAATACTAATTGATTTTCTTGATAGCGATCATCATTTTGAACAATGTCAATTAGTAGAGGGTAAACGATACCTTCTAGTAACTTCAAATACGTTTCGCCACTCAAATTGTCATCAAGAAAAATTGGTCCGATTAAACGGTCTCCAAAAATGCCAGTCCAGAGATTCAATTTCTGTGGAGTTTAAGTGTGAACTTCGTGAAAATTTCTTGGATTATTATCTGCCCAATAACGACAATTATGACTATTGACTGTAGAGTTAATAAAAACGTACACTCAAAACAGATATTGAACAGAAAGTTCCCGTTATCAGCTATTCGTGCAGTCATAACTTCACAAAACTCCAGCCGCCGATCAAAATCATCTTCATTCAGTTGTTGTACAAGATGAATTTTATACGGGTGAAATTTATGATGCTTCAGTATTCGCTGAATAGTTCTTCATTGGTGTTTGAAATAGTGGCCAATTTTCTCGTGCTCAAAGTTGGGTCTGCAGCAATTTGTCCTAAAACTTCAATCTCCGTAGTCTCATTTATACCCGGAAATTCACGTTCATGACAGTGGCGTCTCCTGACCAAAATGTTCGGGTGTGCGGTAACGAGTTGCTGTTAGTGGTGGTTTTAAAAATTATTAACACTAAATGTACACACACACACACACATATATATATATATATATATATATATATATATATATATATATATATATATATATATATATATATATATATATATATATATATTGTACCTATATGGGAATAATACGTAGATTTTCCACTGCAACACTAACAAATTGAAAAGTCACTTAAAACTTTAAAACACGAAAAGAACATGGAATTATTATCAAGCTCTTCTCTTCACACAAATTTGTGTTAGCGTCAGCACTGTCCGGAACGGAGTGAAAACTGAAAACATTAAAAGTAGTTCAATGTTAATATGGTACTAAATAATAAAATGTGTAAAAAGCCTGGATGCAGCAAGTGCGTTCTGGTAGTAAATTTCCATAGAAATGATCTGGCACAAAATATTTTATTATAACTTTTTTTTCTTGCAACATAGAAATCTAAATTTTGGTGTATAGTTTACTTTTTATATCGTAAACCTACCTGCCAAATTTGGTTATCTTATCTTTTTTATTTTTTGAGATACAAATTTTTTTCCAATGAAACCTTAAATTTTTCCGGAAAACCTCGTCAGATTTTCCTGACTAACGAAATTATCCAAGCCATTTACAGAAGGAAGGTACATGCCAAATTTTATCAAAATCGGCCGATTATATTTTGAGTTATTGGTGTGATACCTATATATATATATATATATATATATATATATATATATATATATATATATATATATATATATATATATATATATATATATATATATATATATATATATATATATATATATATATATATATATATATAGTTTATTATTATATAAATAGTACAAAGCATCTTACAAATAAGTCTAAACTTGTGGCTGCAAATGATGCAATTTTGACTAAATTTTAATCTAAATGTCAATTGTTCTAAAGTTCTGTCATCTGATTTCTAATCTCCAAAACTACCTCACCTTATTATGTAGCATTACAATTTCTAGAAATATGGATGGTACTTGAAATCAGTTTCTTCATTTTAATCAAAAATTTCTATATTTTAAAACTTGACTCAAATTAAATTCTACATAATTTTCAACAGAAACATTATTTATATATATATATATATATATATATATATATATATATATATATATATATATATATATATATATATATAAATTGAAACTGACCCCGAATATTAGTTCTAGGGATTCTAGGGGTCCTAGTTCGCGCTCATTTGCAAACAATTTTTCAAAATTCAAAAGTCGAGATCTCCCCATTAGTGAATTTTTCCTACGAAAATTTACTAAAATGTATTATAGTCTTTGATTCTAAAATACTGTGGTCTGTGTAAGCGCAGTCGTAATGTTTGTAAATAATGCTATCACATAGTTTGTTAGACCGGCGTTCCATTCATTTGTCTTGAGCGGTATTTTTACCGCTCACTGCAGTGTTAAAAGCAATGGTTTTTTCCCCACTACTTTAAACACATGGGTGGGGGACTGTATTGTATACCAATACAGCTCTATCGACTGAAGTGTTCGGAAATATCAACGCACACCTAACCCGAATTCATTCCCAGTTGCTATTGACCTACTCATATTCTCGGAATCAAGACGTGGTACTACCTACTTCATTCCAAGTCACTATTAACCGACTATTTATGAAATCAAATAAGTAAATTAAATCGATTGTCATTAAATATGTAGTGTATGTGTATTAAGACTAAGGGAAAAAGAAATAAAACATATTTAACTGTACACATTTTGATTATATTTTAGGGTGTGCGGCGCACACCTAGATCACTAGGAGAAATCGTCACTGGTTCATGATCCCGTTTTTTGTTGGGTACTGAACCACTTTGTCGAAACTTTGCAACTAACTCCAAAATGTATTTTCTGTTAACATGTCTGCTCGGATGTCGTTCATTAAACAAATTTGCGGTACGGTTGATACAGTCATCTTTTTTGAAAAAAAGAATAATTATTTCAACTCCTTCTTCTACAGAATACACCATTGTGAAATTAATTTTCGGGAGTACTATCAAGTATCAAACCGACCAATAAACTGAAATAAATAACCGCATTTTTCTCATTCCGATAAGAAATGTTCTTATAGTCAATTTTTTGTTTACAAACCAAGAAAACATTGACTATCAGCACATTTCTTATCGGAACGAGTGAAATGCGTTTTTGCATCTCCAACTGTGAATAATTTTTAAACGAGTTGATAAAAAAAATAGTGGGCTGAATTCAGAAAAGAAACAGCTTTCAAATGATGTAACACTCGACCCATGTTCCCTATTTAAAATATAAGGGTTGTTATCACCACCCTTAAGGGGTTGATGTGACAAAGTTGAGTTTTATATCAAAACATGTCCCCCTCAATATTAAAATTGACGTGTTTCAGCGTTTCTTAAAAAAAAAATTATTTGGACGCAAATCGGTCTGTTTCGTTTTCAATGCGTCACCCTATATATATATATATATATATATATATATATATATATATATATATATATATATATATATATATATATATATATATATATATATATATATATATATATATATATATATATATATATGCATATAGACCCCTAGGGGTCCTAGTTCGCGCTCATTTAAAGATTTTTTTTTCATATCAAAAGTCGGGATCTCCTCATTAGTGAATGTCTTCTATAAACACTCACTAACAGCCCTAAGATTAAATTTGCCAAGTAAAACATTTATGCGAGGCTGAGGTAAAAGATAAAATAATAAAAATTCTTTACATTTTCAATTAACGCCACACATGTTAAAACTCGTACTTAGGGAATGTGAATTATTTCACGGTCTATCAAAATTGTTTTGAAAAAAAGCACATATTTCCACGTACAAAACGCGCATCCAATATACTCTGTACAGTTTTCATAACGTAAACGGCATAATTGATTGGGCCAGTATCAATCAAGCAAGCGATGCCTGAAACTGCATTGGCCATTAGCAATTAGAAGTAATTGGTAATTAGTGAATTACGTGCTTAATAGTATTGGTAATTTCGACCCTAACAGGTGGATAATGAAAACAACGAAACACACAGAACAGAAAATGTTCACTAATTAGACATTGAGGGTATCGGTGCTAATGTGTTCTCAAAAGAACGAGGGTTACCTTCTAAAAGAAAATGTTCTGTGAAATTAATTGACTCGAGTTAAAGAGACTAATTTGCGATAAAATAATTTGAAGATCTCTGCTTTGTTTTCTGTATTTTGGACTCCTTATGATCAATTAATAGTAAAAAAAAAGAATATTTATAAAGGGCGTCATAACGCTTAGTTTGTAGGCTGGCTGGTTGGTTAGTTTATAGGCATCTGTATACATTTGCAAATTCGATAGGTACGCTTTTACCGAATGTTTATTTTCAAAAATTCGCTAGTAGAGAGGTATGGAGGGTGATACTTTGCAAAGTATTCTTCTAATAAGCACGAATTTGGGCCACTAGAACCCGAAACCAAGGTCCGTTGGAAGTTTATATATATATATATATATATATATATATATATATATATATATATATATATATATAAAGTGTGTCCACGGATTGAGTGTGGGTAAGGTATAAGTAACAAATAATGAAATGTATTAAGAGTAAACTACCTTCGTTTATGAAGATACCGCAAAAAGTTGTTAACAAAAATTGTTTATATATATATATATATATATATATATATATATATATATATATATATATATATATATATAAAGTGTGTCCACGGATTGAGTGTGGGTAAGGTATAAGTAACAAATAATGAAATGTATTAAGAGTAAACTACCTTCGTTTATGAAGATACCGCAAAAAGTTGTTAAAAAAATTGTTTAGAGTTAAAATTTATGACAGGATCTCAATTTTCAAACCGATCAGCGTACTATATTTGTTTCTAGCTGCAACTATATTTAAATGACGTTCGATGGCTTGTGATTAGGTGTACTTTAAAAAATACTTGAAACTGTATTAAAAAAGTCTTTACCATAATTAAACTTTGGGTAGGTTTGCTTTCATCTCAGCCAATAAAAAAAGTAAAGTAAACGCACAATTGGACATTCGAAGCAATAATTGGCGAGTTTAATGGCTACTTGAGCTCTGCCTTGTTGTTCGTTTCCCGAGATACTACCTATTTGGAAAATTGAAACGTCAATTTTGTCCCGAACGGCAAGCTTCTGTTTTTAAAAATGTTAACAACAGAACAAAAAGTGTTTATTGCGCAGTGCTATGGTTTGGGTGAAGAACATTCTTATCAGGGAGTGAATAGAAAATTCCTTGAACGTTGGCCAAATTATTCGGTTTCCGCTACTGGTGTAAAAAAAGTTGTTACAAAATTTATGCGTACTGGGAGGGTTTTAAATGTTAAGAAGACAAAATCCGACCTAAATGAAGAAGACAATGCTGCAGCTGCAGTAGCTATGGATTCTGTTAGGCGTTCTCTGGAATTATCATTAAGAAGAAGGGCATTAAAAATTGGCAATATTAGCAAATCGCATTTGCAACAAATTTATCGTACCAACAAGGTGAAACCTTTCAAAGCAAAACTTATACACACTTTGGAAGAAAATGACGAGTCAAAACGATTAGATTTTTGTTTATGATACGGCGAGCAATATCTACAAAATCACAATTTTGGCAGAGGTATTATTTTTTCGGAAGAATCCACTTTCACCACTAATGGGGTGGTAAATTCCCAAAATCACGGCATTGGTCTATGGAGAATCCAAATTATAGAGTTAATTGCGGAAGACAATGCCATAAAAAAGTAAATGTGAGGTGTGCTGTTTCTTTGACTGCTGGAAAATATTCTTCAAGACCATTTGCATAACATGTCACTAGAAGATAGACAAACAGCATACTTTCAGCATGACAGCCACCACCATAAAAAAGTAAATGTGAGGTGTGCTGTTTCTTTGACTGGGATAATTAGGCCATATTTTTTGAGCGGAATATGAACCAGTACAGTTATCTGGAAATGCTGGAAAATATTCTTCAAGACCATTTGCATAACATGTCACTAGAAGATAGACAAACAGCATACTTTCAGCATGACAGCCACCCAGCACATGCAACAGGAATCGTTCGAGAATGGTTAGATCGAGAATTTCCTGGGCGGTGGATTGGTCTATATGGGCCAATACCTTTGCCTCCCAGAAGTCCCGATCTTACCGTAATGGACTTTTATTTATGGGGCTATCTCAAACAGCAAGTCTACGGGGCTCCATTAAACAACGATCTTGATTTGTTGAAACTGAGGTTGAGAGAGGCAATTGACGGTATTCCAATTCAACATATTCAAAATGCCTACAAAGCATTTACTAAACGGGCTGAGTTATGTGTATCGGTTGGTGGCAGCACATTTGAATAATTTCTTTATTTTTCGTTGTTCGTTTTGATTTTTGTTAGCAATAAGCGTTTTGTATTTTACTAATAAATTATTATTTAACATTGCATGGTTACTTACTTTGCGCACCTGCGTTCAAAAAACCACAGGTAAAAAGCTCCATGTTGATAGGGAAAAAATGTTAATTATTTTCTAGAAAATTTAAAGTAGGCTGATCTGGCTGAAAATTGAGAGCCTGTCATAAATTTTAATTCTAAACAATTTTTGTTAATAACTTTTTGTGGTATCTTTATAAACTAAGGTAGTATACTCTTAATACATTTCATTACATCAGTTGTAAACCACCCTGCATATTAATTGATTTTGTTCATTTCCTTAACATCTTAGTTTAAGACAAAGCAGGAGCGATTCCCAGAATATCATAATCTAATTCAAACATTTTTTGTCACTTATACCTTACCCACACTCAATCCGTGGACACACTGTATATATATATATATATATATATATATATATATATATATATATATATATATATATATATATATATATATATATATATATATATATATATATATATATATATATATATATATATATATATATATATATATATATATATATATATATATATATATATATATATATCCAGCCGATAACTCAAAAAATAATGGGCCGATTTTGATAAACTTTGGTGTGTGCCGTCCTTTTGTAAGTGGCTTGGATAAGTTCCGATGTATCTCCGAAGATAATAGAGCTATGTCAACCAAATTTGACATATACGTTTTTACTATCCAACTTACCCTAAGCACCAAAATTCAGATGTCTATGTTAAAAGAAAAAAAGTTATAGGCATTTAAAAATAAAGTTTGGGTGCCACCGGTGATCAGAAGAAAGCACAAG
Source organism: Tillus elongatus (assembly GCA_964006375.1). NCBI lineage: Eukaryota > Metazoa > Arthropoda > Insecta > Coleoptera > Cleridae > Tillus > Tillus elongatus. Next base: position 56,920,442 of record OZ023265.1, read on the forward strand.
AACAAAATATTTTGTGTGATTAACAAAACCAATTCAATATGACATGCAACGGTTAAGTTTTCTTGGCGCGAAAAGGACACGAAGTAGCAGCAAGAATATTTTGAAATTTTTATATTTTTTCTTCTTGAAACGTCAAAGTCGTGATTTTAAACGTCAAAATTTTCAATTTTCAGGCAACGAATTTGAATCAAATTCGGGTTATGTCGAAAAAATGTCATAATACGCGTGTTTCACAAGACCTTAAGTTTCAGATTCAACCATTACTGTCCTTCATTTTACTAAAATATTTTCGAAAAATCCATTTCAATAGACCCTCTTTCTGATGATTCGGTAGTAGTTTCTGCTATAGAGTTTATGGTTTAATAGTCTATATTTTAGCAAATTTTCATAGAAAAAATTCGTTATCAAGAAAACCGCGAATTATGAATTTTAAACAGATTTCTTTAAATGAGCGCGAACTAGAATCCCTAAAACCCATATACGGGGTCAGTTTCAATTTTTGCCTGTTTACACATATACAGGGTGACGCATTCCTACGGTAGAGATCAATATATCCGTTATTATACAAGATATAAGGAAAAACTATATACGTTTATTATAGGGTGTCTCGAGCTGTATCTTATAAACCTATTTTGACAATTACAGGGTGGCCCATAAGTCATTGGTGACACACGCTTTATTTTTTTAATAGAACACCTCTTATGTTATTGCATTTTTGTGTTTTCCATCAAATTATAATGCATGTTTGCAAGAAAACAAAATTGATATCGTTCATCGTTTTTGAGTTATTTCAGTTGTTTTGCAACTTTTCACGTATTTGGTACATATTTTAAACACTTGTCACAAATTGTGATATGGAGTTTTTATCAATACATAGCGGGGCCCCATTTTCTTTGTATTACTCGTCAAAAAAGTCGGGCTGCCATATACAGCCACTCTCAACTAGTGGCTAAATTTGAGATGTTTTCGCAGAAATGTTTTTAGTGTTTCCGTAGAAATCATTTGTTGTAAAATTTTTGTGATATATTGGTAATGAATAATAAATGTTTAGCAAGTTATTGTAAAAAAATATTTGTTGAATTGTTGTGAAAAATATAATTTAGTGTAATATTACCGAGGGCAATTTATTTACATGTCAGATAAATGTGAGAATAATGGTGGCAGTTACGAAAAAACTACAAGAGACCAAAAAGTTTGTAAACGAAACGGAAAATGTATTCTGTATTTGAGAATCTACCAGAGGGGCACCGCAAAAAATATCACGGGGAGAAAAGGGGACACAACCCCTGAGAAAACAAACCTCTGTACGTTCTCACATTCATTTGACCAATGTCCAATGAATTAAGCCCTACAGCATAACCTACGTTACAAATTTGAGCTAAATATCTTAAAAATTGCAAAAATTTTCCGGGGAAACATGGCCCGATTTTCCTGACTAACGAACTTATCCAAGCTACTTGCAAAAGAGGTACGTACCAAATTTGATCAAAATCAGTCGATTATTTTTGAGTTATCAGTGTGATACACACACACAGAGACACACGCGCGCGCACACACTCATACACACGCATATATATATATATATATATATATATATATATATATATATATATATATATATATATATATATATAAATTTAAACTGACCCTGGATATGGGTTCTAGGGGTTCTAGGTCGCGCTCAAAATTCGAAAGTCGGGATCTCCTTATTAGTGATTTTTTTTTAAAGAAAATTCACTAATGATTGATAAAATTCAAAATACTAACAGTTATTCTAATATCCGTAGCCACGTCTGATCTCGAAAGTTATTTTCTTGATATTTCCATATAGAAATATAATATGGCTTTACCTAACCAGATGTTAAAGTCATATCGTTCATGCCTGAAGTAAAATGTCAAACGTCTATCCAACAAAACTCTTAGTGGGTGGCAAATGTAACTAATAAAAATAACTAAGCATTACACGAAACGGCAGAGCGTAACGAAAAATTAAATGTAATTACTAACGTTTAAGTACACGGCCTAATCGAATTAATCTGCCATTACAAAGTTAATTTTCTCAAACAGTTCAGAGAACCTTATTTAAAGTTTATGATCCAGCAATTATGTTAATTTTATTTGCCCTTTAATGATGCTCTTTTTAGGTCGTGAATATTTTAATACAAATGAGGTAAAATCTCTAAAATAGTCCGGTAAACATTTAATATATCGTTTCCTGTGCGTGCCCCAACAGAGTTCGCCACCACGTCTAGATGGGCTCGAGATTACATTCAAATTCCTATTTTATTCCCATTAAATTCTAGCATTAAGTGAAAACGGATTAGGAATCTATTTACCCGTGATAATTTGATAGAAATATGTGTTTATAAAGAGGGACTTTCGTATCGCTTAGACATTCTGGAACTATAAATTGGACACAGTCACGCATACGACACGGTTTTATGCGTTTTTAACACCATTATCTTATGGTTACTTAAACAACGGGATAATCATATTCGATTAATAATGCATGCATCAATCGACTGTATTGTGTATTTGAGTATTAAGTGTAAATTAGTTAATAAAGATATTCAAATAACATGTTTTTATCAAGTAACAATAATAGGAACAGGTCCCCACAATAGCAGTAGCGGCTCGTGCCTTAATGCATTGGGGTTGCGCAAAAAAAATGAATAGCTCCCCTCTTTTTCCCCGAAAATGTATTATAAAAAAACCTACTCACTAAACTTAATAGTTATTAACTACTTACCAAGTTTCCTCTAGTTAGTTATAGGTTATAGTAGTTAAAAAGTCCTTTCCTTTCATAATTACTAACTAACTATATAATTTTAAATGTGTTGTTTGATATAAAGACATGACAATATGTGATCTTTATCATTTTATTCTTCACGTATCTTTTCAATGTTATTATATTTATTTATATGTTCATTTACTCGTCTATTAATTTATATATTTAAAAATGGCTAAGACTATGTAGGTTAGCATTATATAATATCAAATGTTTTGTTTGACATAAAAACATGACAATATGTGATCTTTGTCGTTTTATACTACACGTATATTTTCAATTTTACTATATATATATATATATATATATATATATATATATATATATATATATATATATATATATATATATATATCGGCAAGTGCCTTTCTTTTATTAATGGCTTGGATGAGTTCGCTAGCCAGGCAAATCGACGAGGTTTTCCGGGAAAATTTTGACTTTTCTTTAAAAAAAAAACAAAGCAGCTTTAATGACATTTATTATATATGTTGCCTTGGGAGAGACCTTACTACGTACCAAAATTCGACTTTCTAAGTTTATAGAAAATTGAGTTATTCATATATATTTTTTTCGAAAAAATGTTTTTCCTCCGAAAGTTACAAAGTTATTTTAATGAAATTTGTTGGATATCTTGCCCTAAGAAAGACCTTATTACATACCAAAACTAAACTTTCTGAGTTTATAGAAAATTGAGTTATTCAAATTTGAAGCATTTAATAAAAATTCACTACCATCACGCACTTGCTGCATCCCGAGTTTTTTAACTTGAATTTTAAGATTGAATGAATTTTGTGAAAATACTCCAGAATGCCGTACTTGATAGACGCAAACGTATTATAAATTTTGACTAATTAATCTAATATACTTTAAAATGTCTAAATGTGAGATGCTATTCACGAGGATCTCATCTATCGTAGTTATATTCCTTCTACTAACATTATATTTTAGACTATATTTAATTATCGTTGTTTCAATTACGTAATATTTTGCTGCGTACAAATCAATAATAACATTGCTTTAAGAAAGATAATACTGTCCTGGCGATAAAATGAGCTATTACGCCTGTGATTCGAGAACAGCATAACTGTATGCTGAGTCCCACCCTGGTCCGTTAAGCTGGAGTGATGTGGGCAAGGTCAAATATTCTATTCTCGCAACATGAAAGGGCCGCTCTACAAGATTCAGTGCTGGGCTTTATTATGCTGTGCTGCAAGTGTGGAATTTTAAATCGCACAACGGGATTTCATATTCGGTCGTTTTTGACGAAGATAGTCGATCATTTCGTATTGGAGTTTCCCATTTAGGTAGAGCGCCGAAGAATACACACCGACGAAGGACTGTGTATACGGATGTATATACCGTCGGCAACCATTAACACACTATACTTCTTCTGATTCTGTATTAATGGCTGCTGACTCTGCGATACTCGATATACCTAATTTTGTTTGGTAGAATGCAGGAGGTAAAAAAATAAAAATTTATTAAAATATAGCATAGCTAAAATATTATTTTTCCCCGGCAGGCGGCAGTGCGCGCGCACGGGCGCACTTATTCAGGAGCCGCCCCTGCACAATAGCTTAGAATACGCAGCGTGTAACATAATAATCTGTGTGTGACAAACTTTTTATAATGTGTAATGTACAATGTATAAATACTTATTAATAACAAAAGAGAATAATGTCACCTAATTTCACGGGCATTTCCATGTACGACTACTAAAAATTACCAATCCATCCTCAATCAACAACCCAAGCAACAAATTAAGGCATGTTAACCAGCACTGGAGTCCAAATAACCTAACCACGTTGTAATTTAGTAATAATTAACTAAAATTTTGCCTTGATTGTCATAATGACTACAAATTTGGAAATGCGGCTCCGAACTAGCTTATTTTTGACTATTAAAATTACTCCAAAGTCAGTAACTTACAAGTAACTAAATTGGGAAAAAATTGGTTTAATTTTACTCATAAAATATACTTGAATATACTTTTGTGTTTCAATTCCAGAGTTGGTAATTTTTAGGTCGAAGTGGGCCCTAAATTGAACTGAAAATCGACTACGAAGCCCAGATACCTGAAATACCTACTTTAAGGTAATTTATTACCTAATATTAACCTGCAATATGTCTCTGTGGTATAGTAAATTGGAGGTCTTCTTATGAAGTCCAGCTTACATATATATTACCAATTTCATTGCAATACAGCACAGGAAATATTTTGGGCACTGAGATAAGCTAAAATGGCTTTCTAATCGGCTATAAAGTCATAATTACTGCAGAAATGGTCTTCCAAGTCAAATTGCCTACCTTCAAGTTGAAAATACCCATAAAATCTGACTTCAAATAAAAATTGTCCTCAAAGTGTACAGCAGTGAAATACATTTGTAAATCTTAAAGGTGTGTCAGTTGATAAACTTCATCAATAAAAGTTTATTCTTGTTGTTAATGTGTGTGCACCAGTAACAAATATAGTGTTACAATGCCCCCTTTGAAACCAATAAAAGTTTACAGACATACTACAAACTATTATAGAGTAGTAAAGAATGCTCAAAGAAAAATAGTGATAGATGCTGATCATTCAAAGTGGCTTACATCAAATGAATAACTCATTTTTCTAAAAAAAGTATGACAACTTTATCGGCCACTACTACTAGGTATATGAAAGTAAAACTGAATTTCAATTCTATGCTGGTATCAAATCAGCACGTTTCCCTCTTCAATATAATACATCCCTTTTCATGTCACATGGAGTGAAGTATTGGCAACACTGTCAGCTGTGATGTTTATGTTTATTTACTTATTTTATTTTGTTTCTATTTTCTATTAATGTTTATATATTATGGATTCAAAGACCAAAAACGCTGTATAATCATTCCTATATGTCTCTCCGCTGTGCACGGATATAAGTAATATATATTTCTATACACGAAAATGTTTCATTTCTAATAAATTCAAACAAAATTCGTTTACCACATAGTTGAAATTCCCATAATAGGACAAAATGCCTTCAAAGTTTGGTTAGTTTGCCCTGTCATTAGGAATTGTGACTTATAGGTAAAAAATAGGGCAAAATTAACTTTCAGGTCAATAATGTTAGAAGGGCAGCCATATTAAATTAATTTTGCGGTATCCATCTTGATTATATTGGAAAATGAAAAATAATATTTTGTTGAACATAGTGTAATGAAATTCTAGTTCGAAAAAAACATTAAATAATGATTGTATACCATGACGACAAGATAGTTTTGCGTTGTTTACATCACCAATCCTCCAAAATCAGAATTTCAAGAATTTTGAATAATTTTTTTATTTTCACTAATTTTATCTTTTACACGCGCGTTCGAATTTTCTCGAAGTATCATCATCATGTTAACAGAAAAAAACATAACCGCAGTGTTTTTTTTTCTTTATACAGTGCGAATCACTTTTATCATTGTTGCAAATATTTGAAGTAAGTTCTTTGATCATTCAAGATGTCATTTTTTAACAAAGATGAACAATATCTCTACTACTCTACTGTTTGTTTATACATACATAACCACAGATCCTGCAGAACCGAATAATGTCACATGCGTAGTTCGTTGTTAAGAACGTCACAGCACTCAGCGCCTAGATGTCAGATTCAAGTAAAGCGTAGCACATATTTACCAATATATTACGTCCATTGGCCCAATGTTGAATGAAAATGCCCTAAATATAACTAAAACGCCTTGGCCGAAACGCCTTGCTGGACCTATTTTCGACTTCCATATTACTTTGACTTTATTCCCCACATTGGTAATATACACTTAAATTTTACTTGAAAATGACCTGTGGTGATTTGGTCGCCGACCTATTGGTAGCGCGATTTTACGTCAATTTGACTTTAAATGTTGCTTGGGAAAGCATTTTTCCTTAACGTATTAAGTGAAGATTGAAACCTGTAACGAGCCTGAGAAGTACACTTGGAGAAGCCAAATCACCACCACTGGTTTTTAGAAGACCTGACAATCGTGTCACTAACCAAGTAAGCGTCATCAGTTGATGAAAATGTCTAAACGTTTGACGAATACAACTGTGTTTATATTATGTGCAGATACTCCGCCTTAAACACTTCAGGGTGGTTCAAAGAAACTTTTACTGCTTGTTCACCAGAAAGTCCCTCTATCCCTAGTTCCGTTACCTTTATTCGCACGTTTTTGTCAGCATCTTTTGTGAAGTCGTCGATCAATAAACTACAAGTACGCGAAAGTGTAGGTTTCATACAGCCTTTAGTGAATTTTCGTAGAAAAAATTCACCAATGGGGAGATCCCGACTTTTGAATTTTGAAAAAAATTTTGATGAGCGCGAACTAGGACCCCTAGAACCCATATCCGGGGTCAGTTTCAATTTTTATATGTTTATGTATGTCACACCGATAACTCAAAAAATAATGGGCCGATTATGTTAAATTTGGCATGTACCTTCCTTTTGTAAATGGCTTGGATAAGTTCGTTAGTTAGGCAAATCGGAAGAGGTTTTCCGGGAAATTTTTGAGTTTTCATTTGAAAAATTTTTATCTTAAAAACTAACAAAGATATGATAACCAAATTTGTTAGGTAGCTTTACAATATAAAAAGTAAACTACACACCAAAATTTAGATTTCTATGTTACAAGAAATAAAAGTTATTATAAAATATTTTGTGCCAGATCATTTCTATGAAACTTCACTACTATAACGCACTTGCTGCGTCCAGGCTTTATTATTACTACTATATTTACCGACACATAAGTGTTTACCTACGTGATGATTATTGTCCCAAATATGTCAGGCCATGCATGAATTCTCTATAGTACCGTATTATGTGCTAAATATTGTTTTAATCTAACTTCAAGAAATATTTTATTTTGCCAGGCGTATTTGAGATCACAATCTTTACAATTTATTTCATAGATCCCGACATTTTATTGGTACTATCCTTGTCTTTTGGCTTTCCTAGCAAAGTTTTTAACGTATTTTATGTAGAAAATGTTAAGTTGGAAATTGGCTTTCTTAAAAATAGTATCTAGACGCCTCGTAATTTGCGGTTCAGACAAGCAAAGATTTTTCACTGCTTTTTCTTTTCTAAAGGTCGTTGATTCCGTTAGCATTTTCTTTGTTTTCTGCCAATTAATTTCCGCAGTAGGCAAGCAGTTTATCCGTTATACTCAGCCACGTGCTTAATATAGTCTAATTTTTGCTATACCCATTTTTAGTTAAATGAAAATGTATAAACGTGTTTACCAAAAAATTGAAACTAGCCAATTTTGCGCATACTCCTCTAAACTGTATCCAATTAATGCAGGAGTTCATCAAGGTTCAGCTTTAGCCCCTACTTTGTTTCTTCTCTACATCAATGACCTCCTCTCCAGCACATCCAACCCAGTTCACAGTTACGCGGACGACAGCACCCTCCACTCAAATATACAATATTCTAAGCGTGTCTCCTTAGCCCAATTAGATGAGGACCGCAGACTCATGGAGGATTCTATCTCCGTCGATCTCCAAAAAATATTAGACTGGGAAAGTAGAAATCTTGTACAATTTAACCCCACCAAATCACAGTCTTGCTTTCTTTCTCATAAGAGATACACAAGCCCTAGATCCATCACAATGAACAACCAAGTTAATCAAAGTAATGAGTCATTTTCACTTGTTGGCATTTCTGTGGATCGGAATTTGAATTGGCATCAACATGTCCCATCAATTGCAGAAGCGGCTGCTAAGAAATTATGTTTCCTCTTCCGGGCTCGCAATTACTTTTGACCAGATAATCTCTATCCCTTATATACTTCACAAATAAGACCAAACCTTGAATACTGCTCCCACATCTGGGGTGCTGCTGCCGCTTCAACACTCGCTATCCTGGACTCCATTCAGAAGAGAGCTATACGTCTCATCGGTGACCCTGCCCTCACCCAAAGGCTGCCATCCCTTGCCCACCGACGTGCTGTTGGTGACCTCTCTCTCTCTCTTTTATAGATATCTGCACGGGCAGTGCTCAGAGGAGCTTTCTTCCATAGTTCCTCCATCTGCTGCCCCCAACAGATCTACCAGGGGAACAAAGCGAATGCACCCTTTTACTGTCCAGGTTACCAGACATAGAACATCTTGTTATGCCCGATCTTTTATCCCGAAGACTTCAGAGTTGTGGAATTCCTTGCCGGCACATGTGTTTCCTTCTCCCCCGAACCTCCAAACCTTCAAGTCCAGAATTAACAAGTTGCCTCTTTCCTCCTTGTCGACACCCACGGTACGATAGTATTTAGGCTGTAAGCCCTCGTGGTGTGTTGTTGAAATATAAAAAAATGGGTGTGGTTCGCAATATATATATATATATATATATATATATATATATATATATATATATATATATATATATATATATATATATATATATATATATATATATATATATAAACACACACTCACGCAAGGTCTCCTGAGTTAAGTAAGCTATTAGATTATTTTCCAAAATAGGCATATTTGAGCGGTGAAAATTTGTATGTAGGGGCCTCAATCTGCGTAATCCCCAAATCTCATCGTAGATCATCTGTGAGGTTTCAGTGTGTTCAACCCTAGGCCTCAGAGATATTTCCTTTACCCACCTTTGTCAGATCTCTCTGAGGCCTAGGGTTGACCACACTGAGACCTCACAGACGATTTCCGGCGAGATTTGGGGAGTAGGCAGATTGAGGCCTCGTAATAGAGCTACAACAACCCAAGCCACCTTTGTCCACCGCTCTAAGGAGTAGGCAGATTGAGGCCTTAGAGTGTCCTTACATATTTCCTTTACCCACCTTTGTCCACCACTCTAAGGAGTAGGCAGATTGAGGCCTTAGAGTGTCCTTACATATTTCCTTTACCCACCTTTGTCCACCACTCTAAGGAGTAGGCAGATTGAGGCCGTAGAGTGTCCTTACATATTTCCTTCACCTCTTGAAAATGTCTCCAAAACAGGAGCCGAAACGTCGAGTTTTCATAAATTCTGGACGCGGTTCAACCCGAGAATCAAGTATGCCTCACATTAGAGACCGCGGAAATCTTTCTGAATATATATATATATATATATATATATATATATATATATATATATATATATATATATATATATGTATATATATATATATATATATATATATATATATATATATATATATATATATATATATATACATATTATAGTGTCAATGTATTTAGGAGTACGCCGTAACTGTATTATTTTGCAACTGCTATTTATCAAATTTAGTAAGTATATTTATATGAAAATATATTTCTAATTGGCATATGAATATTAAATGCTGGACTTACGGGTTTTCTGAAGCGTCTTCGTGGCCGTGCGGGAAAGTCGATGACTTTCCAATACGGACTCGGAAGTCGACGGTTCGAGACTCACCGGCGGCGGATGATTTTTCAAATCACTGTCGTCGTTGAGATCGTGCTCAGGGTGGAGGGTAGGTTCGTTTAGTTGAGCAAAAAGGGTCAGCAATGGCCTAATTGCCAATAAGCCTTACCTTTACCTTTACCTTTTACGGGTTTTCTGGATGGCTTTAGAACCAAGTTTTATTATTATCTTACTCTTCATAAGACTTTTTTTTATAAATCAGTGATATAAATGAAATTGCAATTTTCTAAAATATCTCTTGTGCATGAACCGTCGTAACAAAACGGTAACTGAAAGACCCACCCTACAATTTGCCAAGGTAATGTAAGTCAAATTTTTGCTCTCCTTCGGGAAACATCATGTAGATTGGCTTAGGTTCTTGGGTAACAGCGTACAGAACGAGAGGTCGCGTGTTTGAATCCCGGGTGAGGTAATGTAAAGCCTACTAGGCGAACCAAATGTTTCCTGTTTCAACCACTTGTCTAATAACCGAAGTAGTTAATAAGACGATCAAGGACTATATAACATGTTTAAGTCACAGCGAAAACGAAAACAAAAACAAGATATAAAACAGTGTAACAATTTATCCACATAGAATAATTTAATAATAATAATTTCATAAAAGTAATTAAATTTGTTGTGTTGTTTTTCCCTTGTAATTACTTAAATCAATTTTGTGACCTAAAATGCTATTTAGGAAAACGCAGCTCCCTACCACAGGGCAATATACTGACGTATAATGGAAGAATCTGTTACAGTTAATTCAATAAATTATGGGTAATTATATAGTTTGCTTTAATTGGTAAGTCAAAGGAGCGCCCTACAAACGCTAGCATATAGCATGTAGAAGTTATAGAAAATAAATGGAGCTACATGTTGTTAGTTCTATCCTTATTTATCACACATTATAGCGCACATACGAGAAAGACAAGCAGTGGTGAAGCGTCATATGGTCAATTAATTGAAACCGAGAATGCATTAAATTGACAAGCACCTCTTTTTTAACCACCGTGATGAAATACCACCGTTACTTTTCTATGTTACGAACGGGGTCTGAAATTACTTACCTTTAGCGAAGGATTAGAAATACATTTTATCTAAGTCGGTTCATACCTGTAACAAAAAATATAGGTCATTCAAAAGAAAGCAAGTCAGAACAAACAAACAAGTTTAGTTTAGTTCATTATGATTAGTAAATTTTATTTCCACTAATGAGATCTCGAATTTTGAATTTTGAAAAGATTTCTTCAAATAATATATACATACACGCGCACACGCACACGCGCGCGCGCAAGCACGCACGCACGCAGACAGGCACGCACGCAGACAGGCACGCACGGAACACGTACGGAAAAACTGGTCCGATTTTCCTGGTTAACGAACTTGTTCAAGCCACTTGCAGAAGGTAGTTATTCACCAAATGTTATCAAAATCGACTCATTATTTTGAGTTTTCGGTGTGATACAAAGAAGAAGAAATATATATATATATATATATATATATATATATATATATATATATATATATATATATATATATATATATATATATATATGAATTCTAAAATAACATAATATTCCAGGTCTGATTTTCGGACGAATCGAACGTCCAGATCCTCATGGATGGAGATGAATTTGACAAGACCAGGGGAAAAATACATAGACGAATGCATCGTGAGGATGGTAAAGCACCCTGGTCTATCATCAGCAGTCAAAGAACTGGTCGCCTGGAGCGATGATACAGGACCAGGATTTGAGAGTGCTGCAAACAAAAATGCTTCTTTAGGTCGAGCAGTGGTTCCCAAATAAGCACTACACGTTCATGCACGACTCGGTGCCTTGTCACAACGCACAAACTGTCACAAAATTCCTCTCTGACAACCACGTGAAGGTGCTCGACTGGCCTGGTAATTATCCAGACCTCAACCCGATCGAGAATGTTTGTAAGTTAAAAGCAAGAAATATCAAACGAAATTATCACCACCAAGCGTCGGCTGATCAAATGCTTAAAAGAAGTGTTGCCACAGAAGTGAAACAATTAAAGGAAACTGTCTGAAATGCATAGAAAGCATGCCAAGAAGATGCCAGGCAGTCATAGATGCAAAGGGCGACACTACTACTAAGCATTAGGTATAAGGCATAATTTTAAGTGTTTTCATGTCGATACCTAATTCTTTTTGACTATTTATAAACTTTATACGCAAATTTTCTAATTTTGAGTAAAAAATTTATATATATATATATATATATATATATATATATATATATATATATATATATATATATATATATATATATATAAACTGGTTTAGTTTCTTCACAAAAACAGAAAATGCCAATTTTGCACGGTGGGTCTAATAATTTGATCACCCACTTTAACTGAGCTTAGTTTATAGCATTCGCTAGATACAAGACAAACAACAACATCGCAGAAGATATTACATTTTGTACGCCATTAAACGCCAATACCACCGAAAAAAAAATCTGAAACTTTTATGCAACGTACATCTACACATTTTGTTAGCATACAATATTTTCGTCTTATGTGCTTTCTTAACCTCTTGTGCGACCAGTTTTTCAATGCTTAAAACTTTTATATTTTAAATAGGGAACATGGGTCGATTGTTGCATCATTTGAAGGCTCTTTATTTCCTGAACTCAGCACACTAATTTTATTTGAAGTTTTATCAACTCGTTTAAAAATTATTCACAGTTGGAGTTGCAAGAACGTATTTCATTCATTGTGATAAGAAATGCACTAATTAGTCAATTTTTCGTTAAAAAGAAAAACCAAACGTTTAAAAATGTTTATTCAGTTAAGTAAGTGTTCAAATTGTCGACCACCAGCTTCCATACAAAAGTACAAATTTTGTTCAAAACGAGCTCTGACATTCTGGAGCATTTGTGGAGTTATTAGACGACATTCTTCAACAATGCGTCATCGTAATTTTTCCAGAGACTCCGGTTCTGTTGCGTAAATTCCACTCTTTAAATGGCCCCATAGGAAGAACTCTAAAGGTGATCTAGGGGGCCACTCAATAGCACATCTACGCCCAATCCATTGCTCTGGAAACTCTCTGTTTAAAAACTACTTAACACGTTGTGAAAAATGCGGAGGAGCTCCATATTGTTGAAACACTAATTGATTTTCTTGATAGCGATCACCATTTTCAACAATGTCAATTTGTAGAGGGTAAACGATACCTTCTAGTAACTCCAAATACATTTCGCCACTCAAATTGCCATCAAGAAAAATTGATCCGATTAAACGGTCTCCAAAAATGCCAGTCCAGGCATTCAATTTTTGTAGAGTTTGAGTGTGGATTTTTGTTGGATTATTATCTGCCCAATAACAACAATTATTACGATTGACTGTAGAGTTTAATAAAAACCTACACTCGTCTGAAAAACAGATATTAAACAGAAAGTTCCCGTTATCAGCTATTCGTGCAGTCATAACTTCACAAAACTCCAGCCGCCGATCAAAATCATCTTAATTCAGTTGTTGTAGAAGATTAATTTTATACGAGTGAAATTTATTATGCTTCAATATTCGCTGAATAGTATCTTTTGATGTTTGAAACAGTGGCCAATTTTCTCGTGTTCAAAGTTGGGTCTGCAGCTATTTGTCCTAAAACTTCAATCTCAGTAGTCTAATTTCTTACCGGAAATTCACGTTCAGGATCCCGTTTTTTGTTGGCTACTAAACCACTTTGTCGAAACTTTGCAACTAACTCCAAAATGTATTTTCTGTTAACATGTCTGTTCGGATGTCGTTCATTAAACAAATTTGCGGTACGGTTGACACAGTCATCGTTTTTGAAAAAAAGAGTAATTATTTCAACTCTCTCTTCTACAGAATACACCATTGTGAAATTCATTTTCGGTAGCACTATCAAGTATGAAACCGACCGATAAACTTAAATAATAAACCGCATTCCGATAAGAAATGTTCTGATACTCAATTTCTTGTTTACAAACCAACAAAACATTGACTATCAGCACATTTCTTATCGGAATGAGTGAAATGCGTCCTTGCATTTTCAACTGTGAATAATTTTTAAACGAGTAGATAGAACTTCCAAAAAAATTAGTGTGCTGAATTCAGAAAAGAAAGAGCTTTCAAATTATGTAACACTCGACCCATATTCCCTATTTAAAATATAAGGGTTGTTATCACCACCCTTAAGGGGTTCATGTCACAAAGTTGAGTTTCATGTCAAAACATGTCCCCCTCAATTTTAAAATTGACATGTTTCCGCGTTTCTTAAAAAAAATTTATCTGGACGCAGATCGGTCTGTTTCGTTTTCAATGCGCCACCCTATATATATATATATATATATATATATATATATATATATATATATATATATATATATATATATATATATATATACACTAAACACAAATATCCTCGTTTTACGAAAAATTCGCTAATAGCGGTCCAGTATTTTTTGAGTTATTGTAGTGATATATTTATTTATAAACATATAGTCTGAAACTGACCTCTCATATGGTTTATATTGGGCCTAGATAATCTTTATGTGAAGAAAAAGTAGCGATGCCCTCAATAGCAAACTTTTTTCTTTAATTCGCTAAAGGTAGTTTTATTAACATTGCTCTCTCTAAAAGTTTAAGAAAACTAAAATAGAGAAGCTAGATATGAAAATTCAGTGGGAAGTTACCTAATCTGTTAAATGTATCCTGAAACGAACTAAGTAAAATACAGAAATTTATTTTTAGATTTTCGCCACCACAATAAGCAAACCATATTAGGATACATATATTCTCAAAAGAAAAAATATATTTTATAAACAAAAATATCAGACTGGCTGAGATGGAGAAAGGAAAGATTTCGCCTAGCCATAAAAAAAAAAACAAGAGCAATATATAAATCATGGAGGACCTTTAACAAAGCCTGTAAACATCCCTAGGTTATAAAGTCGATTCTTATTGTATTTTTCTTTATTCCTCCTTTTTTTTTTGTATAGCACAGGATTCCAAAACTTAAGATTTTCCAGCCGGATAAACTCCAGATAACTGTATTAATAACTTTACTGCATGCTACTCCTTGAAAAGCTTGACTGCCGTTGACTGCTGTTTTTTCTTACATGTACTGAAAGATTTCATTTAAAATTCAGCACAAGGAAAAATAAATATGTTCCTCTTATTCTGTTCACCTTCCCAGTTCCGTTCTTCCATTACACAGCGAAGCGGCTCAGCAATAAAATACTTTTGTTTATTTTTGAAAATAACAGTGCCCACATGGCAGCAGTAAAATGTTACTTTTAAGCACGAAAATATATGATTTAAAACAAAAGCCTCTAGAATGGACGAAACTTTGTATAAATAATTAAATAACATTATTTTTCATGAATCCATTTTTAAATAATAACATGTAATCACTTAACTAAAACTCATTGATATTTATTACCATCTGAGTTAAAAATATCGTACTTTTAGAGGAATGTCACTAGGAGGGTATGTTATTCTCCAATTAGCTTGAAAACACTTTATTTAGCAAAATTACATTAAATTGCTATGGTAAAAAAGATGCTATTTTATAAATAAGCTGTCAAAGTTTACCAAAAGTTAAACCAAGAAAAAGTTTTTGAATAGGCATGTCTGAGAAAAGGCTAAATTTTGGTAGAATTCTAATTTCCTTGAGTAAAAGTAGATATTGCAAAGAATTAGAGTACCTGAGAAACGTGGCTAAACATAACGGATATTAGGATTTCTTAGTATAAAATTAATTAAAAGACAACGAACAAAGAAACTGTTCAAAAAGAGAATCCTGGAAGGCATATGTTTCAACACTGGATAACTAAACATCCCTCAGGGAGGTGTGGAATAGAGTGAGAAGGATCAAAGGCCATCACTCAACATTTAACATAGCAGCCATACAAGACACGAAACAGAACATAATCACATCCGCCTCCCACAGTTCCAACCCTTTAGCACAGACTATTCATGGAAATTCCAGCGATAAAATATATTAAAATAAATTCAAAAACTATCGAGAACAAGCTGAATCTGATTTTCAACCTAACACAGTGGATTCACACGAATCCTCACTGAACATCTCTTTTTCAATGCTGGAATTGAAAACAGCACTCAAGACTGCACACGAATCTGCAGCTGGACCAGACGATATTCCAGGAATTTTCTCAAAAAATTACCAGAAGAAGCATTAGCTGTTCTACTAACAATCCACGATATTTTCCATCCACAAATCAGGGAAGCCGAAACTCGATGGCAATAGTTACAGACCCATATCACTAACCTCCACTATATGCAAATTGCTACAGAAGATGGTCAACCGAACGCTGTTATGGTTTCTAAATCATCCCGGACATCTTAACCGGCACCAATCAGGGTTTCCACCGAACGGGCAGTACCCTAGACAATCTCGCCTGTCTCCAGTCAGAAGCACTTGATGCTTTCGCTCACCGTCAATAATTAGGAGCTGTTTTCTTCGACATGGAGCACGCTTTTGACACCGCCTGGAGAAAGGGCATTTTACAAAAATTATCCAGGTGGGTAGTTAGCGGCAATACACTCATATTTATTAGTAACTTCCTTATTGACCGAAATTTTAGAGTAAAAGTAAACAATACCCTATCAGACACATTCATTTTACAAAATGGTGTCCCCCAAGGCTCAGTACTCAGCCCAACACTGTTTAACATCGCAATCAACGACATATTGGACACCATTCGAAGCCCGGTCAGGACAAGCATATGACTTAGTTCTTTACTGCATATCGACCTGCAAACTTATCCAAAATTCCATCCAAAAATTGGAAGAGTTTTCCGATCATAGCGGTGTCAATTTCTCGTCCACCGAAACCAAATTTATGTTATTTTCAAAAAAAAATGCGACAATTCTGTCACATGTGCCTCCAAAATCAGAGGAACGTCGTTGGAAGAAGTCAAGGCACATAAATTCTTGGGTATAACATTTCACTCTAAACTAAGTTGGAAGGTTCATGTCAACCAACTCAAAGCTGACTGTATAAAGGCGCTTGGTCTTTTGAGAGCTTTAGCACATCAGAACAGGGGTACTCATGAGGCAGTGCTGATTTGCATTTTTAGGTCCCTAATCAGATCAAAAATTGAATACTGCCAAATTATCTATGCCACAGCAACAAAATCAGTTTTGAAACCTCTGGATATGAGTTTCAATCATGCCTTAAGGATAATACAGGAGCCTTCCGAACAAGCCCCATGGACAGCCCGTATCGATAATGTGGAGAAAGACCCCTCTGGCTGCGAAGAGAAGCAGCGCTACTACAATACGCGGCAAAAATTTTGGCAGATCCAAAAAAACCAGTTTACCATCTAGTATCTCAGAATAACTCTCTTTAGCCACTATCGATTGTTCAACATATCAGAGGATATCACCAAATACTCAATTTCAGAGAAACATTACCCCTGCGAAAAGGACAAATACCGCCATGGATTATTAGAGTACCAGATACAGACACCAATCTCCCAACTTGTAACAAAGACTCCTTGCCTACCGACAGTGTGAATAGGCTATTTCAGGATACCATATCAAAATACCAATGTGACCTGATCATGTATACTGACGGATCAGAGAGCACACGGGGTGTAGAAAGCGGTATTATATCTCCCCTCAAAAGACAGGCCTATCGCCTATCATCAGAGTGTAGCAATTACACAGCAGAGTTATTTGCAATAAAGAGGGCAATCCACACATTCATCGACTCCCCATACAAAAGTGCTTTAGTGTGTACAGACTCTTTAACCTCTATTAATTCAGTTGCATCGCTTTATGCAAGAAACCCTATAGTAATTCAAGTACAAGAAAGCGTCCACGGTCTCTACCATGCTGGCAAATCAATTACACTGATCTGGACGCCTTCCCACAGTGGTATTGTGGGCAATGAAAATGCTGACGAATGCTCACACAAGACAATACTACCCATACAAACCCACTCAGACCTTATTGCCAATATTAGACAAAGTTCTAAAGCCAAATGGCAAACCCACTGGTCATCTCTTGACAACAAACTTTGCAAGATCGAAACATCAGTGACCCCAAAGACGCTCCCAAGCCTAACACGCAGGGAAGAAGTCGTTATCAGAAGAACTCGTATAGGCCATTGCAAGTTCACCCATCGATATCCAGCAACAACAACCTCAATGTGAAATATGTGACAGGGTGAATACTGTTAACCATGTGCCTATGGCTTCCACAATCTCCTGCACTTTCAATCTCCGATCGGACAACACTATAACGTGAATTTTTTCAACTGTTTCGGGTGTAGCGACCTCAACTGGGCGTCCAGGACGTTCGGCGTCATTTGTGCTTGTACAACCGCAACAAAATTCAGTAAACCACTTTTTTACCATGGTAATTGATGGTGCAGAGTCCCCATAGCATTTATGTAGCTTAGCCTTGGTTTGAGTGATGGTTTTTTATCCGCAAAAAATAATGTTTGTTGAGCACATTTTTCTTTTCATTTTCGTTATAACTCAAGAGGTTGTCTGCTTTCAATGGCTATATAGCACAAACTAAATGACCCAGCTTGTTCAAAATTTGACATGAGTCAACTGACAGACGCTTGTTGAGACTAGCAGTGTGGCCCTTCCTGTGAAGAGGCGGGAAATTCAAAAAGTCACGGACTTATTGACCCGCCCTCGTAAGTTGTAAAGATTGTAATCTTAAATACGTGGGGCAGACAATAATGATTGAAACCAGATTTAGGGAACATCTGGCACAGCTCAGATACGATAGTATAGATAAGTCATAAGGCAATCAAAAACAAAAGTTCCTCAAACCGAGCTCCACCATTGATTTATAGCCTGTTGTTTGCACTATCTCTTTGATATAGAAGATATTTCGAAACTCGGCAGGTAAAGTTATACCGGGACTTAAAAACGACGTCCGGCAGTTAAAATACAGTACAGAGAAAATTTGCCTGTGATTCGTCCCTCTCTGTATCAGTCTTCACCTAAGACACAGTATAAATGTGATGTTTAGTGGTGAAGTAGTTTAGAATTTTTCATCCACTGATGACGCTTTGGTACTGAAATGATCGTCGGGCCTTTAAAAAAATGTGTTGTGGTGTTTTGGGTTCTCCAAGTGTACTTATTTCGCATACTGCTGAAAAGAAGACTATCGAATGCCAAAGATAACACCGCTCTGGAAGACCAATTTCTGTGACCACTCAAAAAACATTGATTCTGTCCATGAAATAATCTTAGAAGATGTACAAATTTGGCTGGAACATGTAGAGAAACATTGCACATTTGCCATTAATTTATTTTCCTATTGTTTTTCAGGATTTGGTGATATTGGCAAAACTGATTTCGCAAATCTGAGTCGCACTCGTTTGGCAGTGCCAAAGGAATTTTGCCACCGATTTGGAGAAGATTCCTTGAACTGTTTGCATTGCTCTGTCACCATCTACGAAACATGCGTCCATCACTATGATTTAGAGTCTAAAGAGCGATCTAAAGAGTTGAAGCATTCGGATTCCCACCACAAAGCTTGGTGTTCAACTTGGCTGGCGCGGTTCTTGATTTAGGCTTTCTGAGACAAACTAGGATTATTCTACTAGATTTCCTCAAACAAGGAAACTGCCGCGAGAGCATACTACAGTGAGTTTCTAACTAAGACGTGCAAGAAAATCATGGAAAAACTACGTCAAAAACTGGCTAGCGAAACACATTTAGAAGAGCTGGCTAGCTCTTCTAAATGTGTTTCGCTTGTTAAAAATGAATAACAGTAATGAAAACCTCTGCGAAGAATATTTACCTTTAACAAACCTTTGTATTAAACAAAATATTTTTCAATTCGACAATGAGTTTTTTTAACAAACCCAAGGCACGGAAATGCGTTGCAGAGCTTTTTATGAGTAGATTCAAAACAGAGTAAAAGTGAGTATTTTCCTAAAGTGTGATTTCGTTACGTGTACGAGATTTTCGCAGTGTCGAACACAAACATTTGCAGAATAGAATATTTTATTGCCAAATTAAATGATAAATTTGATGCTATAAAATTTACCCAGGAATTAGAAATTATTAATAAATTTTCCTTTCGAGATGTACTAGTTATAAAAAATAAACACATTTTAGGATTCGATGTCCATAGAAAGGAAACCACCACTCTAAGTTACTTTCCGAAGGACTCACTTAATTAACAAACAGAAAACAAAGAAAACGGAATCAACGACTTTTAGAAGAGAGAAAGCCGAAAAAAGCTTTGTTTGATTACTATTTGAACATCAAGACACGAGGGGCCTAGATAGCATTTTTTTTAAAAAGCTGATTCAACTACCATTTTCAAAAATAGTTTTAAAAACTTGCTTGGTAACCCAAAAGACAAGGATATAGTACGGCCAAAATGTCGCAAATGTATGAAATAAGTTGTAAAGATTGTGATTGTGAATACGCTGGACAAACAAAAAGATGTTATGGTGAGAATACATCTAGCCTTACATACATTGTCCCTATATTAGGGAAGAAATGGACCATGGCTAACAATTTACAAAATTGTTAGTTGGTTGTACACAGTCTCTATTTTATAACATCTTGTGTTATTTGGAGCTGTCATGACAACATGCTACCTGGTTCTGCACAGATCGGGCGACCCTGTCGTACATCTCACAATGTTCAAAAAGACCTATTGAATTAGATTCAAAGAACATTTAGCACAATTCAGATACGGTACTACAGATAGATCTTTCGATGTCTAGCATGTTTGGGATAATAATCACGACGTTAGTGAGAATCTAAAATTAATTTAAAAAAACGTTAGACAACCAGGAGAGCTAAACGCCTTCGAAAGTATATACAGGGTGGCGCATTGAAAACGAAACAGACCGATTTGCGTCCAGAAATTTTTTTTTTAAGAAACGCTGAAACACGTCAATTTTAATATTGAGGGGGACATGTTTTGACATAAAACTCAACTTTCTCACATCAACCCCTTAAAAGTGGTGATAACAACCCTTATATTTTAAATAGGGAACATGGGTCGAGTGTTACATTATTTTAAAGCTCTTCTTTTCTGAATTCAGCACACTAATTTTTTTGGAAGTTTTATCAACTCGTTTAGAAATTATTCACAGTTGGAATTACAAGAACGTATTTCATTCATTGTGATAGGAAATGCACTAATTGGTCAATTTTTCGTTAAAAAAAACTTAAAAACAAAACCAAACCTTCAAAAATGTTTATTTAGTTAAGTAAGTGTTCAAATTGTTGACCGCCAGCTTCCATACAAAAGTACAAATGTTGTTCAAAATGAGCTCTGACATTCTGGAGCATTTGTGGAGTTATTAGACGGTTCAATTCAACAATGCGTCGTCGTAATTCTTCCAGAAACTGCGGTTCTGTTGCGTAAATTCTACTCTTTAAACGACCCCATAGAAAGAAGTCTAAAGGAGCTAAATCCGGTGATCTAGGGGGCGACTCAATAGCACCTTTACGCCCAATCCATGCGGAGGAGCTCCATCTTGTTGAAATACTAATTAATTTTCTTGATAGCGATCATCACTTTCCACAATGTCAATTAGTAGAGGGTAAACGATATCTTCTAGTCAATCCAAATGCGTTTCACCACTCAAATTGCCATCAAGAGAAATTGGTCCGATTAAACGGTCTCCAAAAATTCCAGTCCAGACATTCAATTTCTGTGGAGTTTGAGTGTGGACTTCGTAAAAAATTCTTGGATTAATATCTGCCCAATAACGACAATTATGAAGATTGACTGGAGTTTAATAAAAACGTACACTCCTCTGAAAAGCAGATGTTGAACAGAAAGTTCTCGTTATCAGCTATTCGTGCAGTCACAACTTCACAAAACTCCAGCCGCCGATCAAAATCATCTTCATTCAGTTGTGGTACAAGATGAATTTTATACGGGTGAAATTTATGATGCTTCAATATTCGCTGAATAGTTCTTCTTTTGATGTTTGAAACAGTGGCCAATTTTCTCGTGCTCAAAGTTGGGTCTGCAGCAATTTGTCCTAAAACTTCAATCTCAGTAGTCTCATTTCTAACCGGAAATTCACGTTCAGGATCCCGTTTTTTGTTGGCTACTGAACCACTTTGTCGAAACTTTGCAACTAACTCCAAAATGTATTTTCTGTTAACATGTCTGTTCGGATGTCGTTCATTAAACAAATTTGCGGTACGGTTGGCACATTCATCGTTTCTGAAAAAAGGGTAATTATTTCAACTATTTCTTCTATAGAATACCCCATTGCCTAATTAATTTTCGGTAGTACTATCAAGTATCAAACCGACCGATAAACTGAAATAATAAACCGCATTTCTCTCATTCCGATAAGAAATGTTCTGACAGTCAATTTTTTGTTCACAAACCAACAAAACATTGACTATCAGCAAATTTCTTATCGGAATGAGTGAAATGCGTTTTTGCATCTTCAACTGTGAATAATTTTTAAACGAGTTGATAAAACTTCCAAAAAAAAATTTGTGTGCTGAATTCAGATAAGAAAGAGCTTTCAAATGATGTAACACTCGACCCATGTTCCCTATTTAAAATATAAGGGTTGTTATCGCCGCCCTTATAAGGTTGATGTGACAAAGTTGAGTTTTATGTCAAAAAATGTCCCCCTCAATATTAAAATTGACGTGTTTCAAAGTTTCTTAAAAAAAATATCTGGACGCAAATCGGTCTGTTTCGTTTTCAATGCGCCACCCTATATATTGCTAAATATAAGAATAATAAAAAGTGTATGAATATCGCCCAACCGCCTATGGGTAGTCTCATAGCAGATAAGATTACTTTACAAAAAATACCGACAGGGGCACGTCCGGTAGATAATAAAAATCTCCGGACGCAGCAAGTGCGTTATGGTAGTGAATTTTCATAAAAATGTTTTTATTGCAAATATGTGTGTTTTCTTTTTAAGAAAGCAGACATCAATTTTGGTTACCAGTATAACCTATATAGAAAAAGCAGGCATCAAATTTGATTACCAGTATAACATATATAGTAAAAACAATGTGCCATGTTTCATCAAAATAACTTGATTGTTTGAAAACGTACAGAAATTTCCAAAAGTAAACCAAAAGTGTTACTGAAAAAATCCGTTTCTTGGTCAACCTTATAGGTTAATAGCAAATTGAGCTTTTCAAATATAAAGCATTTAATCAAAATTCGCAACCACAACGCACTTGCTGCCTCCAGAATTTCTTAACTTACAAACATGCATTATATTTCGATGGAAAATGCAAAAAAATAAGGCGTTTTCGACAAAAAAAATTTTATTTGTATCACCAACGACTTATGGGCCACCCTGTGATTGTCGCAATAATTTTTTAAGATGTAGCTCAAAACACCGTATAATTAATGTATACAATATTTTTTCATATCTTGTATTATAACGAATATATTGAGCTTTATTGATTTTTTACGAAAATTCGACAAAAATTATATACCATTAAACAATAAACTCTATAGCTAAGGCTACTGCCAAGCATCAGAGAAAGGGTCTATTAGAAATGAATTTTCTGGAAATATTTTAGTAAAATGAAGGACAATGACGGTTGAAACTAAGAGTTCGGTGTATGTAAAACATTCTTCTTGAGACATTTTCTTTCCATAGATCGTATTAGATTCAAGTTATTTGCCTAAATGTTGCGAATTTTGACGTTTTCAATTGTCACTTTGACGTTTTGAGGAAACCCCCAATTTATTTTTCTTTAAATGCCCATAACTTTTTTGTCTTTTGACCTACAGAGCTAAATTTTGGTAGGTGGCACACCTATAACGATATAAACCAGCTTACCAAATTTGGTTGCCCTTACTTTGTTAATTTTGGAGATATAAATATTTTGCGAAAGAAAACACAAATTTTTCCGGGAAAACCTCGGCGGATTTTCCTGGCTAACAAAATTATCCAAGCGACTTGCGAAAGGAATGTACTCACCAATTTTGACGTTTAAAATCGCAATTTTGACGTTTTGAGGAAAATCCAAATTTATTTTTCTTTGAATGCCTGTAACTTTATTATCCTTTAACCTACGGAGCTAAATTTTGGTAGGTAACTTGCCTGTTATGATATAAATCCGTGTATGAAATTTGGTTGCCCTTACTTTGTTAATTCCGGAGATATAAATTTTTTTCGAAAGAAAACACAAAATTTTCCGGGAAAACCTAGACCGATTTTCCTGGCTAACGAACTTATCCAAGCCATTTGCAAAAGGAATTTATTCACCAAATTTAATCAAAATCGGCCCATTATTTTTTGAGTTATCGGTGTGATACATATATATATATATATATATATATATATATATATATATATATATATATATATATATATATATATATATATATATATATATAAAAGTCGGATTCTCCTCATTAGTGAATTTTTTTTAAGAAAATTCACTAAAAGCATTCAGATATTTCCGACAAACTAAATATGTTAATTTTTGTATCGGTGAACCTCCCTAAATCGTTGACCAACTACCTGCAGAAGAATATAAATAGAGCTCTGAATGTAGGATATTTAGAATTATTCATCCTCTGATGACGCTAACTTGGTTAGTGAGACGATCGACAGGTTTTTAGAATATGTTTTGGTAATTTGGGTTCTCCAAGTGTTCACATGTTCCAATCTTCGCTTACTGAAAATTTAGGAACCGCTGATCTGGTGTACTAATAAATTTTTGCTGATCGTAGTGAAACAAGATACATCGTTATTCAAGAAAGAACAATGACCTTTATGTGTGTGTGTGATACCTTTTGAATAATGCCAATGAAACAGCAGTCAGCATGTCAGCATTTGCGTTAGGTAAAATGACCAAGCTCATTGTATGGATCTATATTCAATTACAGACAGGATGACGCATTGAGGAAATACGGTTTAATCCCGCTAATTAATTTCACTCTAAACTTTACCACAATGTATATAATTCGGTTTATCCATTTTATGAATGTAGTTCGTTTCGACTGGTATACGTGGCATTTTCTACTGGAATTTATTAGGTCGGCATTTTAATTATTTATTCGCGACAATATAAATGATGATGTGTGGACTGGGTCATGGACGGTAAATGAATTCATTCATTACCTGCGTTCAGTTTGAACTTTATCTTTTTAGGGAATTTTCTTTGAGCAATTCACTAATGGATTTGATTTAATTGAATTTTGAAAAAATTTCTTCAAAGTAGCGCGAACTAGGCCCTTTAGAACCCATATCCAGGGTCAGTTTCAATTTATATATATATATATATATATATATATATATATATATATATATATATATATATATATATATATATATATATATATATATATTCAAAAAATTGTGGGAAAGCCGCCAGTTGCAAAATAAAAATCTTTATTAAAATCCGAGCTTTCGGAAAAATTTATTCCACTCTCAAGGCTACAACATGGAAAGAAAAGTTTACAATTTATATAGAAAAAATATAAAAGTTTAAAATACTTACATATAACGTGAGTTTTACTATCACTAATTATGCAATAACAAACATGAAAAAACCTTTATTTAAATTTGATTGAAGTCGAAAAGTGCCAAACTAACATATAATCTAACTATTGTTTATTTTTATTATTTTTTTTATTTTTTTTTAATTTTTTTTTGGTCTAGGAAATATAGGTAGGGGCAGTGATTTCTAAAATTATTATCTTTCTTTAAGTTTATTAAATTGTCGTTAAATAATTTCAAATTCTTCTAAACACATTCTTTTATTACTTAAGGTTTCACAGTGTAAAATAGAAACATTACTAAAATTTATATTGTTGCCAGTGTCGAGATTATGTTGAGACAGAGCGCAAGTTCTTTTTTGTAAACGTATGTCACTTTTGCGCTGTGTTAATATATCTTTCAGGACTCTGCTTGTTTGGCCAATGTATCTTAAACTACAATTATTACATGGAATACAATATACCACTCCAGAAACTTTGGAAATTTCATCCTTACTTTTGAGTTTACTGAAAATGTTATTTATTGGTTTTGAATATCGAAACGTTATTTTAAAATTGGTTTCATCTTTAAATATAAACTTTAGC
Source organism: Tillus elongatus (assembly GCA_964006375.1). Classification (NCBI taxonomy): domain Eukaryota; kingdom Metazoa; phylum Arthropoda; class Insecta; order Coleoptera; family Cleridae; genus Tillus; species Tillus elongatus. The sequence goes on from OZ023265.1 coordinate 56,946,658, forward strand.
CCATTGGAAATACTCTTAATGTATGGGATTGATATGTAAAAAAAGTTAGATGTTTCCGAACTCTAAGTCATAAGGGTGTTAGATCTGTCAGATAAATTTGATACTGTTTGTAGAGACTGTCTTGTATTGTAATGGTGATTGTTTGAACAATTGTATAAGCGTTTATTAAGTAGTTTGGGAGGATAAGAGTTGTTAACAAAAATATTGTAAAGTTTTTTTTTTTTTTTTTTCATGAAAAGAAGGTTGGAATATCTTTAATATTCTATTTTTTAAACCTAATAAAATGTTAGTGTTAGTTTTAAATAAATGATCTGAATGAAAATTAATATACCTTTGAGAATTAGTTGGCTTTATGTACCAATCTAAAATTATGTTGTTATCGTTTGTTCTAATTAATTTTGTATCTAGGAATGGTACAATGTTATCTGTTTCCTCTTCTAATGTAAATCTAATAAATTGGTTATAAGAATTAAAAACATCTAAAATGTGTGTTGTTAAATTTAAAGGCATACTACAAATAATGTCGTCAACATAGTTTTTTTAAAAGAAATATTGAAATTTAATTTTGGTATACATGTTTCAAGTAAATCATCTATAACATATTGTTCATAAATTGAAGAGATACAAGCACCCATTGGAGTTCCAAAAATTTGTTTATAATATGCGTTTTCAAAAACAAAATAGCTTGAGTTAAAAATAAAATCAACTATTTCAAGAAATGTATTTTTTGGAATGGATGTTTCTAGAAAAATAGAAACCCATCTTTTCTCAATGCTATCTTTAAAGAATTGAAGTGGTATGTTAATAAAAAGTGAAACAATATCAAGACTAACAATTAGATAATTATCTGGAAGTGTAACATCCTTTATAAAATCTGAAAAGTGAAAAGAGTCTCTTATATAATAATCATTGTTGGTATTGTAAGCTTTTGTTAAAATTTCAGTGATTAGTATAGCTAATTTACTATTAGGTGAATTTATGGAAGAAATAATTGGTCTTAAAGATAAAAAAGGTTGATAAATTTTAGGAAGACCATAGTATTTTGGACACCTCTGATTATATACTGTTAATTTTCTAGCCATTTCTTGTGTAATAAAATTATTGTTTTTAATTTAGAAACAATTCTATTAGCTTTTTGTTGAAAGGTGGATGTTGGATCTGTGGTTAATTTTTTGTAATAATTTTCGGCAGAAAGTAAAGAATTGGAAAGCTCAATATACTGATCCTTATTCATAATAACTGTGACTTTGCCTTTGTCAGATCTTGTAACTATAAGGTTGTTATGTGATTTTAAAAAAAAACTGATTTTTTGTAAAGTATTTCTAGGTAGGTGAACTTAGTTTGTTTTTGATAAAAATTTGTAAGAATGTTAATTACTTTTGATCTGTATATATTCTGTATACTAGTATTACACTGTGAAATTATAAATTCAATTTCAGACAAAAATTTTGAAAGATATATGTCATTTTTGTTTGGAGAAAAGCTAAATTTGTAACCTAAAGCCAAAAATTGTTTTATTTCAATAAGTAATTCGGTATCAGAAATATTTTTGATCCAGTTTTCTTGGATGTTTATATTTCTAAAAGTTTCTTAAATTAAACGGTTTAATTTATTGATATTGTTAATTTTAATTTCAATAAACATTTTATTGTACCTGATAATGAATTTCCGCATCGACAAATTATCACGTTTAATTATGTAGATATGTGTGGGTGTATCACACCAATAACTCAAAAAAGAATGGGCCGATTTTGATCAAATTTTCTGAGTACCTTCATTCTGCAAGTGACTTGGACAAGTTCGGTAGCCAGGAAAATCGGCCCAGGTTTTCCCGGAAAGTTTTGTGTTTTCTTGCGGAAAAAACAAAGCACGGGCTACCAAATTTGGCACGCGTGTTTGTATTATAAAGAGTGAACAATGCACCAGGTTTGTGAGTTTAAAGAGAAAACAGTTCTGGGCATGTCAAGAAACAAAATTTGGAGTTTTCCTCAAAACGTCAAAGTCGGGATTTGAAACGACAAAATGTGCAACATTTAGGCAAAGAACCTGAAACAAATACGGATTATGTAAAGTAAATGCCGCAAGAAGAGTATTCTGCACTCTTGAGTTTCAGCTTCAACTGTCATTGTCCTTCATTTTACTAAAATATTTCCAGAAATTTTATTTCAAATGAACCCTTTCTCTAATGCTTTGGCGGTAGTTTCAGTTAAGTTTATGGTTTAATGGTTTATAATTTTTAGCTAATTTTCGTAAAAAATCCTTAATGAGGAGACCGAGTCTTTTGAATTTGAACAAGATTTCTTCAAATGTGCCTAAACTATGCCCCCCAGAAACCATATCCGGGTTTAGTTTCAGTTTTTATCTGTTTACATATATACAGGGTGACGCATTTCTCCGGTAAAGCTCAATATAATTGTTATTTTACAAGTTCTCAGCTTTGTCATATACAGAATGAAAGTAATATTTTAAAATTCCAAATATCAACTCTGTGTTAAATGAACATTTCTGTCTTATCAGGAAACGGTATCGTGCCGAAATCGACTCGGAACTACCTGTTTTTATAGGGGCATTTATTAGATGGTCAGGTCTGTAAAGATGTTTAATAATGGTCTATTGTTAGTTTGGTCAATTTGAGCGTTTAGTCAATTTCCTGTATATTTTTAGGATTTTTTTAGAAATTAACAAAAAAAAACTATTTTCACACTCAGTAAGTCTCTAGCTTCCACCATCTTCCAAGCTGAAATGAGTGGGATAAATCTTTGTGCGCAGGAGTAAAAAAAAGAAGTCTCAGAAATAGAAAGATCTATATCCTCTAAGGCAGTCAGGCAGTACCAAAGACTCTAAAATCTTTCACAGCCAAGTCTAAAGTGGCCTGGGTCTGCCAAAAATCCTTGAAGCAACTGGCTACGAACAACAAAGTAAGTTTGATGTAGGTTTCAGGGCATCAAGGCATTGAAGGAAATGGGGCGGCAGGTAGCGTCGAAAAAAGGTCAGCAGCAATAACACCATCCTATGGTCCAAACCTCTATTTTACATTAACAAAAATCCATGTAATAAATGAACTTGATACTCAGGAGAGGACCAAATGCTGTCATACTAGAGTAAAACGTCAAGCTTAAGGCAGGAAAAACGGTTCGTCACCATATCAACAGAGAAGTCTACAGTGTTTCTCGAGTTGAACAGGAAGGGCTTGTAAATAATCACAGTTATCACAGGGCACTCCCCAGTAAAATATCACCTTATGAAGATGGGTAAGGCGAAAAGTGAAAACTGCAGAGAGCGCACTGAAGTAGCAGAAGCAGAACATGGCTCAATTTTGTAAAAGGCTCAAATACCTTGCGAGAAGTGGCTTAACACCCCAGGAAATAGCTCCCAAAAAGTAAACTACTAAAACGTCAGATTTCTGGAAAACTAATAGAAAAAAAGTCATCCATACAAGACCCATTGGGGTTGCAGCGCTGAGAAGCCAAAGGCCTATGCGATTCATTGAAGACTCTACAGTCATGTAATATGATAAAAATATTCGTAGGATCCGAACATAACCAAAAATTAGGGGTCCCCATTAAAAAAAAGTGTGGTGTCATATATTTTTTGATTCACCCTGTATAAATAAATATTTGTTTAAAAAACCCCCATTTATAACTTATGTATCGACGGGTCCGAGCGTTTTTTTTTGTTGTTGTAGAAAGTGCCTCAATTTTAAGTGAATTTATTCCAACCTTTTTGAGCTCACTGTATATTTCGTCATTTAAAGTATTTTTATGAAAATACGCTACTATAACGCACTTGCTGCAACCATAATTTTAGTGAATTTTCTAAAACTTCCTTCAAATGAGCGCTAACTAGGCCTCCTAGAACACATGTCCGGGGTCAGTTTAAATTTGGTAAATACCTGCCTTTTGCAAGTGGCTTGGATAAGTTCGTTAGCCAGAAAAATCGGCCCAGGTTTTCCTGGAAATTTTTGTGTTTTCTTTCGAAGAAAAATTATACTGCCGGAAATAACAAAGTAAGGGTAACCAAATTTGGTACGCGGGTTTTTAGCATTATAGATAAATTACCTACCAAAATTTAGCTCTGTAGATTAAAAGACGAAAAGGCATTAAAAACGTCAAAGTCGCGATTTACAACGTCAAAACTGACAATATTTAGGCAAAGAACCTGAAACTAATACGAGCTATGGAAAGAAAATATCTCAAGAAGATTGTTTTATAAAGCCTGAAGCTTCAACCGTCATTGTCCTTCATCTTACTAAAATCTTTCCAGAAAATTCATTTCAAATAGACCCTTTCTCTGATCCTTTGGCAGGAGTCTTAGCTGTCGAGTTTATCGTTTAATGGTATATAATTTGTGTCGAATTTTCGTAAAAAATCAATACAGCTGAATATATCCGTTATTATACAAGATACGGAAAAAAAATTATACATTAATTATAGTGTGTTGTGAGCTACATCATAAAAAACTTCTATAATCACAGGGTGGCCCATAAGTCGTTAGTGATACAAATTTTCTTATTATTTTTTCAATCGAACACGCTTTATGTTATTGCATTTTCCATCGAAAGATAATGCATGTTTGTAAGAAAAGAAATTCGAGACGCAGCAAGTGCGTTATAGTAGCGAATTTTCATTCAACGGTCCAAATTTGAATAGCTCAATTAGCTATTAACCTATAAGGTTGACCAAGAAACCAGGTTTTTCCGGAACACTTTAAGTTTACTTTAGGAAATGTTTGTACATTTTCAAACAATAAAGTTATTTTGATGAAACATGGCACATTGTTTCTACTATATAAGTTATACTGGTAACCAATTTTGATGCCTGCTTTCTTTAAAAGAAACACATATTTGCTATTAAAAACAGTTTAATGAAAATTCATTACATAACGCACTTGCTGCATCTAGACTTTTTTGATCCTGTCCTTGTCAGATAATGAGCGTCTGCATAATATGAATACAAATATGAAGAGATGTGAAATCGAAAGATAAACAGCACATTTTTTCCATCTGTTTATAAATTTAGTTTCTCTATTCAATCAATCGAGAGTGAATTATTGGTTCTCATAAGTATCGAATGTCCTAGATAAACCCATACGTTAGTAGTCAGACGCCTGCCTGCCAATCTCTTGTAACGGAAACTAAATACGTACATAACACGTAGGAAGAAAAACCACAGCCGTGTGCGGAAACCCAATAGGTACGGGGAGCGTAATGCATTTACGATAACCCCATTGGGTGTATCTGTACACGTCAAACAGTCAGGTCGCGATATGCGATACGCGATCCAGCCTTGTTTGCATTAAATATACGCCGCTGTCAAGGGTAAACGTCTGGAAGAGCATGGAGATGGCTTGACGTATGGACTTCACACCCGCAATGTAAACAGAACGTGTGTACGGGTCTATGCCTGCTAGCCACTGTTATTTATCTCCTTTGCGTCGTAACGGAAAAACGTATGCAAACTGTGCCAAAAAGATAGACTTCCAACTGACTTGGATAATATGGCTGGTAAATGTACCGGATGATGTTGTGTTGCTTTCGGTTTTGTAGCTCGTTTGAATGCAATGCCTTCTAGATATGAAGTTTTGCGAGATATATGAAGGACAGACTAGACGGTTTGGGAAATAAAATGAAGGAGACATTGTAGGGACGAAGAAAAAACTTATGGCTGCAGGTTAACGAAATGAAAAGTGTTTTTTGTAACTTTCATAACAAAACCTATTACGTATTCACTTAATTTGACTAATTCAAGAACGATAGGGTCTCCATATCCGTACGAAGCCAGGTAGTATGTTATCACGACAGCTTTAATAAACACAAATGTAAGGAATGTATTTTCTAGCCCTAGTTACAGCGTCATTTTATTGTGAAAACACTATTATTTAACAGACACGTGTACTATATTGGTAAGAGCATTATCACATTAAAATTAAAATGTGAGTTGAGCCAGATGCGCTTAAAGATTGTCTACGTAGCGACACACTTGAGAACGGGTTCAGGGAGACGTTCTGGGGGACTTGCTTCTTCATCTAGTTTATAAAGAACTCATTAGCACTGTATCGTTAACCGTGCTTGTTGCAGTTGAAGTCCAGTGTTGTGTCCATTGTTTTCTGGAATAAAGCGTGAGTGAATCTCACAGAACACATATTGTTTGTTTATTGTACATGTTATCATTTGTTCGAGTTATAAATTGAGAAGTAATTTCAATAAGTATATGATTATAAGGGTGGTTTTAGGTAATCATTTATTAACTAGCTTATATGAAAGTAAAGTGTAGCTGAGTTTAAATTAGGTTTGTTATCTATACAAGGCTAAGTTATAAATTGAGAAGTAATTTCAATAAGTGTCTGATTTGAATAAAGGCTTTAAGCAACCATTTGATAATTGGCTAAGTTTAAATTCAGTTTGTTATTTATACGAGGTTCAGTCAATATTAATAAATTAATAAATTGTTGAGTATGTCAGTTTGCAGTAAGTAAATAAAGTAAAGTCTGTTTGTAAGTGAATTAATGATAGGGGTGCGGGATACTTTCGCTGTTTGTCCTCCCAGTAAGTTTTAATGCTAGTGGGCGTGGGCTTCGGCCCGGATTACGTAACTAATGGACGTTGTGTCCATTGCAGTTCTCAGTATTCACGGTGGCAACACGGTTGTTGTATTTGATAACCGATCCGGTGGATAGACCGAGGCATCTTTGTCTCACTGCAGTCAGAACCAGTGTAGGAGTGGATATTGGGAAGGGGCACATTGTTGAGGTAGTCCACTGTGTCCATTGCACCTCTCACTATTCAACTCTGGCTGTAGGTGAGCACTCTAGGTGAGGCAATTGCTGCCTCATTGCACTCCTGGAAGCCAGCGCACACACAGTGCCGGGTACAGCACCCAACTGAACACACACGAAGAACTATTATCTGAGTAACTATTGTTTAAATAACTATTTGAGTAACTATTGTTTAACTAGCTATCGTTTGAGTAATTATCGTTTGAGTAATGATTGCTTGAGAAGCTATGGTTTGAGCATTTAGAGACAATGATGAGAAGCAGTTCTGAGGCACTGATGTGCGTTGTTACAAGAGTTTAGAATGTTGCCCAGTGGAGCATTGAGTAGGAACTGCTGTTAACGTTGAAGTTGCTCAGTGGAGCGTTACGTCGAAACTGCTCTTAATGTTAGGTTGCTCAGTGGAGCTTTGAGTATAAATAGTTATTGATGTTGAGTCGCTCATCGGAGCGTGTAATTGATACATTTTTGATAAACTAATAATTGAATGCCCCCCATATATATATATATATATATATATATATATATATATATATATATATATATATATATATATATATATATATATATATATAAGGTTGTGTTCTAGGTGAACGATGGTATGTTCAGATATATTTTTAATTGCAGGTTAGTCATGTTGTTACTGGACAAATTTGGCACCCGCACGCCCGACTCATTACGCTCGTACATTAAGGCTTCGCCATCATTCTGACAAGTAATAAACATTTTGCCTTTTGCATGATTACTCTTAAGTAGATAACACAACTGCTAAGTAATATATCGACTGGTGATTGATTGTTAAGCTATGTAGTTATATTATGTAACCGTCGGTCGATTGTTAGTATTACAATAGGTTACCTCTACTGTTTGGTAAGAGGGGTCTAACCTTGTGTCACCGAAGGAATGCGTTCAATATATTTATTATAAGTTTAAAAAAAAAAGGTACCCCCTTACACAAAATGTTATAAATAGAGACTAGTGTACAACCAACCAACAATTTTATAAATTGTCAGCACTGGCCCTTTATCTCCTAATACTGGGACAATGTAGAGGTGGTCCAACAGTGCATTCAAGTTCAATATCTCCTTTATTATTCAATAATAAAAAAATTGGAACAAAAGTTACAGGTACTAACGTTAGCTACAAACTAAAATTATTTTGGCATATACAGGGCGTTGCATAAATGAGATACAATCCAAACATCACTTTTTAAAATAGTACACCTGTATATTGTTCTATTTTTTCATATCTCTTGTTTGGACAATTCATCCGGTGTATAGTTGTTGGGGTCTATACAGAGTTGTTCAAATGTTATGGCCACTTTTTGAAAACATCAGAGGCACATTTGACGCTCTGTATCTTCATTAATATGTCAGCATGTAACACTCTGTCATGCCATAACTCTGAAAAAGTGTGCTTCTTGCAACCTCAATACTGAAATAATTCCTAGAAAGCAGTACAAAGTGTGAGTAAAGACACTGCAGTCAAGTTTCCTCGAGAAATTCAAATGGAACAGTCTGTATATTATAACCAATTTCGATACATCATCAAATGTTCTTTCGGTTTCATGAAGAATTACCTATACCTAAAACCAGTATTTACTGAAATATTGGCTGTGTTTTTTTTAAGAAAAAAGGTACTTTTAGACACAGGAAAAAGCTAATGTATTATATCGTAACTATGCAAAATGAACAATGTATCGGCTTACTTGTCAAACATTAACTTAAACTAAACAGTAGTTATTTTCTCTTATTTAAATTATAACAAGCCCCTAAAAGGAATTTCTCTCGAAAAGAATGATTGATATGATTCATGTGGGCTTTTTACTTCTAAATAATGGGATTAATTTATTTCCAGAATTCGCTGTTTTATTGTTATGTCCAACACTAAAGGATTCAAGTCGCTTAAAACACCCATCAAATCAATTTTGAAACAATTTTTATCTTATTGTAATAAGACTGGAATAACTTATTTGTTGATAGACGACCGTAAATTTGACAATATGTGCGTTTCGAAAAGGAATGAAAGAAGTGTATATTTATCATTGTGTATAAATATTTGCCAAATTAATAACAAATATATTTTTGTGTCAAAATTTAAAAAAAACAACTAAAATGACACTTAGCATCTGGCTCCACGGTTTTAATTATTGATTGCATGCGCCAGACATGTCGTTAGGTCGACGCATTTATTTTAGGATATTTATTGTGTTTGCGTAATTGTGCCACAATATATATATATATATATATATATATATATATATATATATATATATATATATATATATATATATATTAATCGCGCTTTTAGCTATGCTATTGTATAGTCTAATACATTGATTGCATGCGCCATACAACCCGTCCCCAAGAAAGGATCCAAAGCGCTTCCTAGCAACTACAGGCCTATTTATCTCCTTTCAGTCGTCTCTAAAGTTATGGAAAATTATATAAGCACCGAATTACTGAAATTTCTTGAAAAACGCAGTCTAACCCACCACAGGCAGTATGGATTCCGTGAGCGCAGATCAACTACCGACCTCCTTTCCTTTGTCACCCATTCTTGGAACAGGTCTATGGAACTATACGGTGAATCCCAGATTGTCGCTCTAACAATATCCATAGCATTCGACCAGGTGTGGCACGCAGCGCTGCTTAATAAACTTCCGGCCTATGGCCTACCATCAAAACTATGTATCTGGACAGCAAATTTCCTCTCCAACCGGAGCATTTCTGTTGTCGTGGATAGTCATTCCTCTAAACTGTATCCAATTAATGCAGGAGTTCCTCAAGGTTCAGCTTTAGCCCCTACTTTGTTTCTTCTCCACATCAATGACCTCCTCTCTAGCACATCCAACCCAGTTCACAGTTACGCGGACCACAGCACCCTACACTCAAATATACAATATTCAAATCCTGTTTCTTTAGCCCAATTAGGTGAGGATCGCAGACTCATGGGGGATCATGTCTCCGAGGATCTCCAAAAAATATTAGACTGGGGAAGCAGAAATCTTGTACAATTCAACCCCACCAAATCTCAGTCTTCCTTTCTATCTCATAAGAGATACACCAGCCCTAGACCCATCACAATGAACAACCAAGTTATTTAAAGTAATGAGTCCTTTTCACTTGTTGGCATTTCTGTGGATTGAAATCTCAATTGACACCAACATGTCACATAAATTGCAGAAGCGGCTGCTAAGTAATTAGGTTTCCTCTTCCGGGCTCGCAAATACTTTTCACCAGCTAATCTCTATACCTTATATACTTCACAAATAAGGCCGAACCTCGAATACTGCCCCCAACATATCTTCCAGGGGAACAGAACGAATGCACCCTTTTACTGGTCCAGGTCACCAGACATAGAACATCTTGTTATGCCCGCTCTTTTGTCCCGAGGACTTCCAAGTTGTGGAATTCCTTGCCGGCACATGTTTTTCCTTCTCCTCCGAACCTCCAAACCTTCAAGTCCAGAATTAACAAGTTCCTCTTTCCTCCTTATCGACACCCACGGTACGATAGTATTTAGGCGGTAAGCCCTCGTGGTGTTTTTGAAATATAAAAAAAAATCTGGATAAAACTTCAGTGCAAGAGCTCTATTTAAATTTAAATAAAAAAAGGATCCCCGCTACAACATACCTTATGACTTTGTCAAATATAAAATAAAATGCATATTCTAGCAAACACTAGAAAACCACCTTGTTTAAAAGTGATTTCCACATAGGGAGGGGGGAGGGGAGGGGGTGGATGTAATTTAACAAAAACGCCGAATTTGGGTTTTTAGCGGAAATACGATACACAAATTATTAATAATTATCAAAAAATTGAAAGAATATATATATATATATATATATATATATATATATATATATATATATATAAGATTAAATAAAAAATATTATCCTAAGTCAAAACAAAATAACGATAACGTATATAACAGTTAAATTTTTAAGTAAATTAAGGACTTTTATAGATTGAATCAGATTTAATAAATTAGTAGCTAAAATAAGCTGGAGGTTGCCCTTCTGATATGTTATTTGGGCTTCTTTTCTAGGTATAAAGAGGGCATTCAGCGACTATATGTTTTATGGCGTGTGATATTTTACAGAACGAGCAAACAGGGGACAGATTTTTGATTATTACTCATACTATCAGGTTTGAATGAAGGTGTTGAATTTATCGTTGGTGCTGTTTAAGTGGAACAGGAAAGAAATTTTTTGGAATGTCAAAATTTTAAGGTTGTTGAATTTGGAGTGGTGTCAAGCAGTTTTGGATGCAACTATCTATAAAATTATGTTAATATTCACCACAAGTCTTAGACTTATTGAATAAACATGTTGTATAATTTTAAGCAATAAAGGTAATAATAATAATAATAATAATAATAATAATAATAATAATAATAATAATAATAATAATAATAATAATAATAATAATAATAATAATAATAATAATAATAATAATAATAATAATAATAATAATAATAATAATAATAATAATAATAATAATAATTAAGCTTATGCAGTGATAATATTATACGGATCTTTGTAAACCAGGAATGAGATGCTGAGTAACGGCTGGCGTTGTTAAGTAACAAATTTGTCACTTATCAGCCTACGATGCACACAATTTAAACTGTTATCTCATTGGTTAAACCTTTGCTACTAGGCGTTTAGAATTATTGCGGAAGGAAAACGTCATCTTTCATGGTCCGTACAATGCTAATATTTAAAAAAGTAATGATACAGTAAACACCGACATCATTGGAAAGCTCTTTTCACATGCTATCACACGAGCAAAAAATCAAATATGACTGCCATAATAAAAAGAAACGTTGATACCTGTAGCTCAAAAACAAAAGAGAATCCAAAGTTGAGAATAGCAAAAAAAGAATACTCTGTAAAAAGTGTCCTGATAATGTGCAAGTCTTAGACATCAGATCAACGCCTACTTAGACACTGAAGAAAAAAGAAATCAACAAATTTGGTTTTTTTCAAAATAACTCGAAAACGAAAAGAGGCTGGGAAAAATACAAGTCATTCAACCATCATGAAATTCGACAAAGCATTGCTAATTTAACCGTCTCCTAATCTCTAGTAATAACGGAGATAGCAATATATTCCCACCCAGTTTGGGACACACTATATATATACATACATACATACATATATATATATATATATATATATATATATATATATATATATATATATATATATATATATATATATATATATATATATATATATATATATATATGAGTGTGTGTGTGTGTGTGATTTTCCTTTTGATCAAATTTGGTTAATATGTTGCGCTCGTAAATACCTTACTACATTCAACTTTCTAGGTTTATAGAAAATTGAGTTATCCAAATTTGAAGCATATAGTGAAAATTCGCCACCATAATGCACTTGCTGCATCCCGAAATTGCTTCTATTTTGATACCAATGTAGGGTACTCCTGCCAAAGCATATTATGTTCATTTATTTGAATTATTTAATATCAATATATTTGTCAATAAAATAAAAACTGCGCGATTCGTATAAGAATGTCCATATTCTGGATCAAAGCACATTTTAGTGGGATATGGCTGACAACATGGGAAATACGTGTAATGCTATTACGTGACAACGAAGCTTAGTGCTCCAAGAATTCTTTCATACAGTAACAAAATGTATTTTGCTATATAACATGAGGGCTATTTGGTGTTATGTTGCAGGAAATGTTAAAGAATGCAGGTGGAATCCTGCCATAAAACCATAGGTTCTGCATTTTATTTCTATGACACGCCTGGATGACAACCTTGATGTTTAGGGATCAAGCATTCACTTTGTTACAGTCATAAATAGTATACTTTGAGATTAACATTAGTTATAGACAAAATATTTAAGTGATAAAAAGTCGAGTACAAGAAGAATAAAAAAGTTCGGGACGGAGCAAGTGCGTTATGGTAGCGAATTTTCATTAAATGCTTAAAATTTTTATAACTCAATTTTCCATAAACCTAGACAGTTTAATTTGAGTGCGTAGTAAGGTCTTTCAAATTTCATCCAAATAGCTCAGTAATGTTCAGAGATTAATCTTTTTTTTTTCGAAAGTAAACTCAACATTTTCTAGGAAAACCTTGTCCGATTTTCCTGGCTAACGAACCCATCCAAGCTGTTAATAAAAAATTATATATATATATATATATATATATATATATATATATATATATATATATATATATATCTATATACATATATTTATATATATATATATATATATATATATATATATATATATATATATATATATATATATATATATATATATATATATATATATATATATGTATATATATTTTTTAATATTTTTTTTTTTTCATAAAAATTCACTAAAAAACCTGAAATCGCATTTGCCTTAAAAAACGAGGTTTGATTAAGTAGCACTAATATTTTGCCGAAAACTTTTATGGAAACTTAAGGTTGAGTGATACGGAACGAGAATACCTATTGGTTGCAAGGACAGTGGTGTTTAACCAATTAGATTTTTCAAAGAAATTTGGAGGTGACAAACAATTATCATTTCCCAATCTTCCAGAAAAAGCAAATATCCATTTTAACACTCGGCTCTGTTTATCTTGTTGTTGGGAATTTCTGATATTTTTTCGATTATTAAAGTCTGGACGCAGAAAGTGCGTTACGGTAGTAAATTTTCATAAAAATGATCTACGCGAAAACATAATAGGTATTTGCCTGTAATATTTAATAGAGTTTACCTAAAACATAAATATTTTGGTGTTGTGCCCTCCTGTGACCTTTAGCGACACCAAAAATGTTATTCATGAAATGGTTACCACTATTTTTCTTTTAATATAGAGATCTAAATTCTAGTGTTTAGTAAAGTTTTAACAACAGAAACATGCGTACCTGATTTAGTTTCTATAGCTTTGTTATTTTCGATGAAAAATTTTCCGAAAGAAAACTCAAAACTTTTCAGAAAAAACGTCCAATTTGCCTAGCTAACAAATGTATCCAAGCCATTTTATATGTATGTATGTATGTATGTATGTATGTATGTATGTATATATATATATATATATATATATATATATATATATATATATATATATATATATATATATATATATATATATGTATATATGTATATATAACCTGAAACAAATACGGATTTTGTAAAGAAAATGTCGCAAGAAGAGTGTTCTGCAAACCAGTTTTAGCCTCAACCGCCATTGTCCTTCATTTTACTAAAGTGGACCCTTTCTCTGATGCTTCGGCTGTAGGTTAAGTTAACTTTATCGTGTAACGGTCTATAATTTATGGATAATTTTCGTAGAAAAAATTCGTTAATAGGGAGACCCCGACTTTTCAATTTTAAAAAGGTTTCTTCAAATGAGCGCAAACTAGGCCCCCTAGAATCCATATCCAGGTTTACCTACTTTCAGTTTTTATCTGCTTGCATATATACAAGGTGGCGCATTCCTACGGTAAAGCTCAATATAATTGTTATTATACAAGAAAGCATTGTATACGTTAATTATAGCGCGTCTTAAGCTGCAGCTTATTAAAATATTTGGACCATCACGGCGTGGTCCATAAGTCGTTGGTGATCCCTACAATTGTTTTTTCAAACCCTTATATTATTGCATTTTTGCTTTTTTTATCGAAATATGAGGCACGTTTGCAAGAAATAAAACTAGACGCAGATGTTCGTTTTGGTAACGAATTTTCATTAAATCATTCAAATTTCAATAACCCAATTTGCTATTAACCTAAGGGTTGTTGGCTAGGAAACTAGTTTTCTCGGAAACATTTTAAGCTTATTTTTGGAAAATTTTTGTACATTTTCATACAATAAGTAATTTTGGTAAAATATGGTACATTGTTTCTACTATATAGGTCATACCGGTAACCAGATTGATGCCTGCTTGCATTAGAGTAACATATTGCTAGCAAAAGCATTTTTATTAAAAGTTACTTCCATAACGTACTTGCTGCGCCCGGACTTTCTTATTTTTGATTATGTATTTAAAGAAATAATATTGAAATTAAAGTCTGGACGTAGCAAGTGCGTTATGGTAGTGAATTTTCATAAAAATGTTTTTAATAACAAAAAAAAGCAAGCATGTAATTTGGTTACCAGTGTAGCCTATATAGTAGAAACAATGTACCATATTTCATCAGAATGACTTTATTGTTTGAAAATGTACAAAAATTTTCCGCAGATAAACTTAAAATGTTCGCGAAAAAACAGGTTCCTGGCCAACCAGCGTTGGGTTAATAGCAAATTGAGCTAAGGATATTTGAAACTTTAATGGAAATTCGCTACCATAACGCACTTGGTGCGTGCAGGTAACATTGAAACAACCAACAATAACAAACAACCAGATGTGCTATTCAAATTGAATTAAGTCTTAAAAGTTTTCATCTCGTCCTAATTGAATTTGTCATACAAAAACTCGCTAAAAAATTCATCGGAATTATACAATCTGATCAGACAACAGTAAAATGAAATAAGACTAAAAAATGGGAAGTCACTAACTCAGATTAGAACGCGTGTTATAGGAGTTCATTATTAAATACACATTTCGTTTACCTCTTGGCCATTATCGACATGACATATCTATATACTAAAAGGTATATACTCTAGTATATCAATTTTCTAATGTCTTGATTATTTACACCATAGAATTACTGTTTAAAATTGATTTTTTTCCCATATTTTAACAAAATGAAGGAAAGTGACGGCTGAGACACAGATCTAGGAGCTCACTAGTCATTTATAGCCGTATTTTTAACCCATAAAGCGCTAATGTACGACTACCAGAATTATCAATTTTGACGTTTCAACTTATTTTTTAATCAGAGGTTTGTAATTTCTTTGTCTTTTGATCTAGATTTTCGTATTTTGGTATGTAGGATACTCTTTATGACAGAAACCAGCGTACCAAATTTGGTTACCATAGCTTTTTAATATATATATATATATATATATATATATATATATATATATATATATATATATATATATATATATATATATAAAATTTATTCGAAAAAAAAAAACAAAATTTATGTGTCACACCGATAACTCAAAAATAATAGGCTGATTTTGAAAAAATTTTGTAAGTACCTTCCCTTCGCAAGTGGTTTGGGTGAGTTCGTCAGCCAGGAAAATATGCTCAGTCCAAATAGATTAAACAATGCTTTGTTTTAATTAGATAGTCGAATTCACCCTGTCCGTGCCAGTTCTGAGCTGACCTTTAATGTACCGAATAGCCACCACGAAATTATAATACATGTTTATAAGAAAAGAAATTCGGGACGCAGCAAGTGCGTTATGGTAGCGGAATTTTATTAAATGCTTCCAATTTGAATAGCTCAATTTGCTATTGACTTATAATAGCAATATATATATATATATATATATATATATATATATATATATATATATATATATATATATATATATATATATATACCCATAGTTTAGTTTGACAAGGAAGTTCCTAGTTTGGCAATAACACTTCATTCCTTGGTGAAACGCACTTTGTTAACAAAATGATTTTCAAGTGCAAAAACAGAACCTCGGTGGTCCACTGGTAGGAGCGTGTGCCTCTGGGCCCCAGGGTACTGGGTTCGATTAACAGGGTTTCCCTTTTTCTTTTCCAGTATGTACTGTAAAATTTACATCAACCGAGGTTGTGGCATTGTACTTAAGCAAGTTGAATATCTGTACGTTTTGTCCTTCGGAGGGGACGTCCCGTGTCCATGCGATGTTGGTCACGTTAAAGATCCCTACCCTTCTTACCGAAAGACAGATTCCAGGATAGTAAGGTGAAACTGCTCCCTGGCGTCAGTGGTTCGCCATAGTTGAGAAATAGACTAACGTTAAAGAAACAAAACACACGAAACATATATAAGTCCAAAAAACATGGTTGTTCAACAGTGAAATTTATCAAAGCGTTCTTATCAAAGAAAAGGTATGTGTATTTATATTTTATATTAAATTGTTTCACCAATCAAGTGTAGCCACAACCAACGAATGTTGCTTTTAAAATTGCAAGGAAAAGTTAACTGCATTTTAGGACACCAACCAATTTTCAAGATTAATGTGTCTAAATTACCCCTATTGCCTGATTAGACAAGATATTCACTTGCTTCTTTCCACGCTTCTCCCTGAGATAACAGAGGAATTACAAAATATTACGGTCATTTGCAACGTCTGCTGCAAGTTGCAGAGTTCCCTGGATTCTAGCATGTTTTCGTGCTGGGTCTTATCGACAACTATATCAGCTATATACACGAGAGAATTTTATTTCACCTGACATCTGAAAATATTATTCTGCTCTCATGCATGGCGTACCAAACATGTTGAACATATGTATGTAATTTCACGACATAGAGGTATAATTTACTATATAGAACACAGAACACAAAAACAAAACAAAACTTGGGCTCATTGTCTGGAAAGAAACGAAACTTCTGGACGCAGCAAGTCTATTATGGTAGCAGATTTTCATAAAAATATATCAAATCATAAAAATATATGAAATCTCGAAAATAAAATAGTTAGTTTTGAACATACGAATCTGTTTGAGAAAAACGGTGTGACGGGTTGATTTCCGAACTGATTTAAGTGATTAACACAGCGAAAATTATAAATTTGGTGTGTACACTTTTCATGTTGTAAATAGCTTAGATAAGTTCGCAGACCAACCCGATCAGATTGGTTTTCCTGGGAAAATTTAGGAAGGTTTAGGAATTTTTTTGTGCTTAAAAAACAACACATTTTAGTACAATTTGAGCTAAAGGTTTTTAGTAATGAGAACATTTGGTATGGCATACAAGACTAACTCACGCAATTTAACTGACTTAAGAAAAATAATTACGATTACGATTAGGCGGGTCACGCCTCGGATGTTGATTAACGTCAGAAGCAGTAGCGGCTCGTGACTTAATGCATTGGGGGTGCGCAAGAAAAAAAAAGTTCGGGATGCAGCAAGTGCGTTATGGTAATGAATTTTTATTAAATGCTTCAAATTTGAATAACTCAAGTTTCTACGAACGTAGAAAGTTGAATTTTGGTGTATAGTAGGGTCTTACCCAGTGCAATATATCCACCAAATTTCATTAAAATAGCTTTGTAACTTTTGAAAAAAAAAAAATCCCGGAAAACCTTATCCGGTTTTCCTAACTAACGAACTTATCCAAGCCATTAATAAAAGAAATTGAGTTATCGGTTGGATACATATATATATATATATATATATTTTTTTACTGTTAATTTTAGCAATACGATTAAAAACCATAGCAGCAACTATCACTCGAAAGGGCTTGAATGTAAGGGTGAAGTTTTTACGTTGCAGGGTGTCATTGTTAATCTACAGTTGACGTGTTTCGCGATTTTTTTATTATGCACAACACTAAAAAAAATTAACTCATCACGTTTTCCTCTTGATAATGGGGCAGCAGGAAAAGATAATTTTTGGTGTCCTTTTTGAACGGTATCAATTAAGAAGAAGACGTAAAAATGTATCAACATTCTTCATAGTTGGCAATATTAGTGTTGTCTAAAACGCCTTAGCCATTTACTGTGTGATTGTAACCGCATGACAGTAGATATCATTTGTTAACTACAAATCAGAAACGTGGTTTATTTAACAGAAATACATAAAATAACAATTCTACAGATAATTAGTTACGGAGATAAAAAACCATCACAGATCGAAGTTTCTCGCTTATTTCAAGAAAAAAATTTCCGATTTGCCGCCTATATCCCAAGGAACAATTAGAAATATTGAAAAGCAATTTCGCGAGCTTGGACATGTAAGGCAGATACAAAAAATCCTTATAATGCACTAAGTAATGATACAAATTTTGATGTAAAGCTTGAGTTTGATGAAAACCCACAAATTTCGAGTCGACAAGCACCCACAACATTGGATGTTTGCCATTCGTCGATTATTCGAATATTAAAAGAAAACAAGACGCATCCATATAAATTAGTACAGACACAGAAACTCATGGAGGACGATTTTAATAGAATACGTCTTTTTGTTAACAAAAGACGGAAATGTTAGATAATAGTATTATTCAACTAGAACATGTTTTGTTTTCTGATCAGTGCAGTGTTACACTTTACGCCAGGCCAATCGTCAAAATTGTAGCTACTGGTCTAAAGAAAATCCACACTGGATGAGAGTAGAACGTGCGCAATATCCTCAAAAGGTTAATGTTCGGGCAGGAATAGTTGGAAACCATGTCATTGGACCCTTTTCCATTGATGGCATTTTGAATGGCGGTATCTAATTAGCACTAAGTACTCCAAAATAATGTCGTGGCAAATTTATATCCTGATCGAGCAAACCCACAAGTTGCAGCGAATGTACTATGGCTCTAACAGGATGGAATATCAGCACATTACCAAATAAATGTCCCGTAGTGCATCGACTTATTATTTTCAAGTCGGGAGATAGAGAGACGAGGATCGTTAGAATGGCCAGTACGATCACACATTTTACGCTATTAGACTTTTTCTTATGGGAATATGTAAAAATTATAGTATACAAAACCAAACCACGCAATTTAACAGACACGATTGTGATTAGGTCGGTCACGCCTCAAAGGTTGATTAACGTTAGAAGACATTTTTATTTACCGTTAGGATGCTACTAAGATGTTCAGGGCATGCATTTTGAGCATCTCCTACATTAATAAAATTTATGTGTTTTTATCTGTTTTGCGATTGGTTATTAATTTTTTATTGTGTTATAAAGAAGTTTGTCAAACAGATTAATTTCTCTTTTTTTTTCCATTAAGAAAACGTTATGGTGAGACTTTCGGAATTTTTTTGAAATGAGCGAGAATTAGGACAATTAGGACCACTAGAACCCATATCCAAGATCCGTTTGAATTTTTATATGTTTATATATAAATATATAGTGGGGCCCATTTTAAATGGAACTACCCCTGTGACTTTTGTATTTATTATTCGATCTTGATTAACAAAACATAAAAAGATATAAGATGAAAAATTCTATTAATACTGTGAAAATTGTTCTCTATGTCACCTGACCAAGGCCGCCTAATGCAGTTTTTCCACGTCAAAAAATGGGAAAAAGGTTTAGAGCCATTTTTAGGAAAAGAATAAGTACGCCACCTCAAAATAGATATATGCCAAATTTCATCAAAAAAGAAGAATTGTTAACCATTTCAGAGAGGTTTATTTTTATCACCCTTCTCATATGGAAACACCGCTGTAACTTGTATTTATAACGCGATTTTTTTAACGAGATCTCAAAAGATAGAAAATGAAGAAGTCTATAGATCCTGTGAAAAATGTTCCCTATGTCATTTCACCACGGCCTACTAAAGCTATTTTCGTATGTTGTGTTGTGTATGTTGTGTCTAGGGATGGCCTCGGAAGCAAAGTCCATTAGCCACAAACTGTTATTTTCATGTGTTAAAATTGTGAAAAAAAGTTTATAGAAAAAGTAAGTACGCCACTGGATTCGCTATTCTCAATAATTGTTACCTACCAAATTTCATTGAAAAAAAATAACTACTATGACGGAACTATGCAAGGCAACAAACTATGCAAGACAACAATAACAAGAAAAAAAGTTTATAAATGCTGTATTATGAAAATAGTTTCAGAAGGCCGTGATCGAATGGCATAGGAAACAATTTTCACCGGAACTCTAGACTTTTTTATTTTCTATCTTTTGAGATCTTATTAAAAAATCGCGTTATAAACACAAAAGTTACGACGGTGTTTTAAAATACAAGGGTCACAGAAATAAACTTCTCTGAAATGGTTATTAATTCTTCGTTTTTGATGAAGTTTGGTATATATCTATTTTGAGGGATGCCGAATGCAGTGGCGTACTTATTTTTTCCCTAAAAACGGCCCCTTTCCCATTTTTTGACATAGAAAAACTGCATTAGTAGGCCTTGGTCAGGTGACATAGAGAACAATTTTCACAGCATTGATAGAGTTTTTTATCTGATATCTTTTGATCTTTTGTTCATCAAAATCGAGTGATAAATACAAAAGTTACAGGGGTGTTTCCACCTCAAATGGGCCACACTGCATATATATATATATATATATATATATATATATATATATATATATATATATATATATATATATATATATATATATATATATATATATATATATATATATATATATATATATATATATATATATATATATATATATATATATATATATATATAAAGTTGGGCCCATTTTAAATGGAAACACCCTAGTGACTTTTGTATTTATTATTCGATTTTGGTGAACATATTTGGGTGTGTGTACATATATGTGTGTATGTCCGGAAATAAGGAAGTTCTATATCAGCTACTTGAAGTAAAAAACAGATCGGATAGTGTGTTTGTTTATTTATTAAGATTTGACAGTTGTTTAGAGATTAAGGAAATGATTGTGTGTTCCTTTTAAAATTGGAATAAGAACATGTTTTGTTTATTTATTAGGGTTTGACAGGTCTGAGGTTAGGTAGTAAATGATTGTCATTGAAATAGATATAACAACTTGTACCTATATTATGCTTTTAGAATTGGAAACTAATTAATGTTAACGTGTTTTGTTTATTCATTATGATTTGACAGTTCTGACAGAATAATTACGTTAATATTTGTTGATTAGTTGTTCAAGTAGGTAAGTTATTTCAATAATTGATTGGCTTTTTGGGTATGAATTAAGTTCCCTTCTTATAAGCTTTTGTAACTTTAATAAAATTTGTAATAATAGTTTCTTTTAAAGAGACTTGCAGTACCTAGATTCGCCAAATTTTAATCTTCCACAGTGATAGAAAATTGAGTTTTGGGTGTTCAAAGTTTGTTTTTTTCTTAAAGGGAGCTAGAATACAAGATATAAACTTTTTTTATGATAATAGAAAGAGAGAAATTCTGCAATTAGCTTGTATCAGTACCTCTTAACCCGATCTTCAACGTCTGTTTATATTAAAAGTATTACTTTTATATGCCGTACTAATAGTGTAAAATTCTTATGAAAGTTCACGATTATAACGCACTCGCTGCGTCCCGAAATTTTCTACTGTTAATGTTTGCAATAAATTTCAAAACCATAGCGTTTTAAATAGAAAATGAAGAGATCTTTCAAATAGGGTATTACAAGCCCCTATTTCCTATTTTAAAATGTTGTGGTTGTAATTGTCACTCGAAGGGGGTTGAATACAGAGGTGAAGTCTTACGTTGCAGGATATCATTTTTAGTGAATTTTTATTAAAGAAAATTCACTAATAGAGAGGTATCGATGGTGAGACTTTGCAAAAAATTTTCAAATGTGTACGAATTTGGGCCCCTAGAACCCATATCCGGGGTCAGTTTTAATTTTTATATGTTTATATATATATATATATATATATATATATATATATATATATATATATATATATATATATATATATATATATATATATATATATATATATATATATATATATATATATATATATATATATATGTATCCAACCGATAACTCAAAAAATAGTTAACCGATTTTGATGAAACTCTACAAGTGCCTTTCTTTTATTAATAGCTTGGATGAGTTCGTTAGCCAGGAAAAGCGGGCAAGGTTTTCCGGGAAAATGTTTAGTTTCCTTTCGAAAAAAAAATTTTTTACAAAGATATTTCGATGAAATTTGGTGTACACATTGCTTTGGGAAAGACCTAACCTAAAATTCAGCTTTCTAGGTTTACAGAAAATTGAGCTATTCAAATTTAAAACATTTATTTTTAATATCACCGCGTTTCATTGACAATGGCAAACCTGGCTTATAAGAGATCTGATATGTCGTTGTCTGGCAACGGAACATTTGATATTATTGCGCAGATCTGTTAGACGCTGTAACTGACGTTTATCCTATGGTATGAGATTGTTTATATGTTTATCTGTTTGAGTCGACAAATTATTTGTGTTATTTGGGGAATTTTTATATACAAGTGCAAATTATTCCTTTATTAATGTTAGTGGCTGGACTAAACAGTGTTTGTTATGTTTTATTAACACATATAAAGGATCGAAGTTTTACAAAAGGGGCTGATATGCAACAGGTTAGTTATTTTCTCTCTGATGCTTTGACGGTAATCAGAACAAGGTTTTCCGGGAAAATTTTGAGTTTTCTTTCGAAAAAAATTATTCTCCGAAAATTACAAATATATTTCG
Organism: Tillus elongatus; assembly: GCA_964006375.1. Taxonomy (NCBI): domain Eukaryota; kingdom Metazoa; phylum Arthropoda; class Insecta; order Coleoptera; family Cleridae; genus Tillus; species Tillus elongatus. The sequence continues at coordinate 56,969,649 of OZ023265.1, forward strand.
ATGAAATTTGGTGTACATATTGCTTTGGGAAAGACCTAACTATGTGCCAAAATTCAGCTTTCTAGGTTTACGGAAAATTGAGCGGTTCACATTTGAAACATTTATTTTTAATATCACCGCGTTTCATTGACAATGACAAACCTAGCTTATATGAGATCTAGTCTGTCGTTGCCTGGCAAATTTTGATATTATTGCGCAGGTCTGTTAGACGCTGTAACTGACGTTTATCGTATCGTATCAAATTGTTTATATGTTTATCTGTTTGAGTCGACAAATTATTTGTGTTATTTGGAAAATTTTTATATACAAGTGCAAATTATTCCTTTATTAATGTTAGTGGGTGGACTAAACAGTGTTTGTTATGTTTTATCAACACATAAAGGATCGAAGTTTTACAAAAGGGGCTGATATACAACAGGTTAGTTATTTTCTCTCTGATGCTTTGGCGGTAGTTTTAGTTAATTTTATGGTTTAACGGTCCATAATTTTTAGCTAATTTTCGTACAAAAAATTCGTCAATGAGGAGGCCGCGACTTTAGAATTTTAAAAAGATTTCTTCAAATGAGCGCAAACTAGGCCCCCTGGAACTCATATCCGGGTTTACATTCAGTTTTGATCTGCTTACATGTATACAGGGTGACGCGTTTCTACGGTAAAGCTCAATATAATTATTATTATACAAGAGACGAGAAAAAATTGTATAAGTTAATTATAGGGTATCTTGAGCTGCATCTTATAAAATTATTTTGACAATCACCGGCTGGCCCATAAGTCGTTGGTGACCCCTACAAAAATTTTTTTCGAACAGCCTTATTTTATTGCATTTTTTATCGAAATATGTTTGTAAGGAAAAAAATCATGACGCAGTAAGTTCGCTTTGGTAGTAAATTTTCATTGAATGCTTCAAATTTCAATAACTCAATTTGCTATTAAGCTAAGGTTTGTTGGCTGGGAAACCAACGTTTAAAGTTTATTGTCGGAAAATTTTTGTACATTTTCAAATAGTTATTTTGATAAAATATGGCACATTGTTTCTACTATATAGGTTATACCGGTAAACAAATTGATTACTGCTTGCATTAAAAAGACATATTTGATATTCAAAGCATTTTTAGAAAAATTCCCTGCCATAACACACTTGCTGCGTCCAGACTTTTTTTATCTTTGCCGTGTTCCGGGATTTTTATAAATATGCACAATAATAATTGATATACTAAATGCATTCCATTTGGCGGTTCCACACTGTATCGTTTATATAACTACGTCATAACTAAAAACGTTTATGGCTGCATACTCTTTAATAAACCAGTATTACGGCGAAGTTGTTCAAACAGCCAATATTATCGCCACACCCGTAATAAAATGCATTAGATTTCCACAATACCGAATTAATTCGTAGTTCATGCACCAGAGTATTGGCAATCAAATTCACTATCGAGTAATACCTCTAATACACAATGCGGTAAATGATGGTGGTGTTAAATTTGCAGCCTGTGGGTCACAGTAGTAGGTGCGGAGCATACGGCGAGGTACGGGGTCACAGACGCCACCATTATTGAACATAGAGATGAGCAAATTTGCTAAATCACACAGGTCTACTAATTCATCCGGATCGCTAACCGGAATAAACGTCTGCAGCTTATTGACCAATTATTTCCAACATGACAATTACTGTCAACAAAGAATTGTTTATTATACCCTGCACAAAAAGCCCCAGACTCAAAAGAGCAATAATTTGTGTGTTGAAATTCAGAGCAGAATGTTGATAGCAAGCTAGTAATTCTGGATTTCTTGTGCAAAATTCATTAGTCTTCATCGTCGCTAGCTACCGTTTTGTAATATTGTTGGGGAGAATAATCGGTAAACGAGCTTGAAAAGTGTGGTGTCAAAATATCAATGGCTCTACTGTAGTCACTATAAACAAAATTACATTTTAAGTTTCATGTAAGCTAAATTATACAGCAAGACCTTCTCAATTCATTAATTTTTTCAGATAAATGATTTTTCCGTTTTTACACATAGAATATATCCAGCACATCTCTATAAAATAGGGGTTACTGAGAGTCCATCCTGTGAACTCCGATAGTATGAACATCTAAATCGGATTATTTTTTCATGTCCCAAATATGTCGATCAAAGAGCTCCATTACAGCGATTGCTGGATGAAAGCTTGGATCAACCTGTTAAACCTTACGTATTTACTGCGCTTAGATCAACCAGGGCTAAACATAGCTTTCTTTAAGAAAACACCACAACATTTGTAAATTAAAAATATTGTACCGGGTTCTATTTCATTACGTTCTGAATTTACTAAATTATTATTATTGTAAAAAAGAACAAAAGATTGTAATAGATTAGGTTTCCCCTTCTTTTTTTCTAGTGTGTGCCCTTTCTTATCGTTGGCCTTCCGTGTGTCTCTTAGTCTTGGTAGGCCACAAGGAGAATATTGTATCCAAGTATAAGCATTAGTTGTGTTAGCATAATTTAAAAAAATAACAAACAAAAAATAATGATAACATGCATACAAAAAAAGTGAACAAACTGTGTACAATAAAAAACGCTCTATATGTGAAAAAAACTTGTGGTTGTGACTAAATATGTTATGTGTAAAAACATGTATACAGTAAGCGGCAAAATTATGGAATAAATTCATTGAAATTTGAGCGATTTGTATTTTGACGAAATGCTATGACACGTGAAGTTTTCAAAAATACATACTTTTGCATAAAATTTACGTTTCTCCCACTCCTACTTTTCAAATATGACGTCATCGTCTTCTTTTTAATGGCAACCTTGTTTTTAGCAAAAAATCACTAATGAGGGGATCGCGACTTTTGAATGTTGGAAAAATGTCTTCAATTGAGCGCAAACTGTGCCCCCTAAAACCCATATCCGGGGTCAGGTCAGTCTGTGTCTAATGAGACAGTTGTCTCCGGGCCAAGAACTCACACAGCCGATTTTGATCAAATTTTGTGGGTACCTCCTTCGTTTTGCAAGTGACTTGGATAAGTTCGTTATCCAGGAAAATCGGCCAAGTTTTTCCCGGGACATTTTGGGATTTTTTTTTCGTCTCCGGAAATAACAAAGTTAGGGCAACAGTTTGAAGACAAAAAAGGTATAGGCATTTAAAAAAAATTGGGGTTGTTCTCTTGAAGCGTCAAACACGCGATCTTAAAACATCACAATTGGCAACATTTAGGCAAATAACTTGCAACAAATACGCGGTATGTAGAGAAAATATCGCAAGAAGAGTGTTTTACAAACGCTTAAGTTTAAGCTTCAACCATCGTCGTCCTTTTTACTAAAATATTTGCCAAAAATTTATTTAAAATAGACCCTTTCTCTGATGCTTTGGCAGTAGTTTTACTTATAGTTCATCGTGTAATCGTCTATAATTTTTAGCGAATTTCAGTAGTGGACACCGCCCCTTTTGAATTTTGAAAAGATTTCTCCAAATGAGCGCGAACTAGGCCACTAGAACCCACATCCAGGGTTGGTTTCAGTTTTTATCTGTTTTCATATATATATATATATATATATATATATATATATATATATATATATATATATATATATATATATATATATATATACAGGCTGACGCTTTGCTACGACAAAGGTCAATGTATCCCTTATTATACAAGATACAAGAAAACATTGTATACGTTATTTATAGCGTGTCTTGAGCTCCATCTTATAAAATTATTCTTACAATCGCAGTGTGGTCCATAAGTCGTTGGTCACATTTTTTTAAATTGAACACGCCTTATATTATTGCATCTTTCATCGTAATAATGCATGTTTGTAAGAAAAGAAATTCGAGACGAAGCAAGTGCATTATGGTAGCGAACTTTCACTAAAAGCTAAAAATACCTCAATTTGCTACTTGCCTAAGGTTCGTTGTCCAGGAAACTAGTTTTTTCAGGAACATACCAGTTTATTTTCGTCAAATTGTTGTACATTTTCAAACAATGAAGTTATTTTGATGAAACATGGGGCTACTCTCTTGATCCTCGCCTACTGATTTACTTGCCAAAAAAAGTAGTCATTTAAAACCTCGCGAACGGGTCGTGCAGAGTGCGGAGGTGCACCGTCTTGCTGATGCCAAATATCACCACTTAGTAAATCGGGATCATCTTCATTTGGAAAACTTGCAGCAAAAAAGTGTTATTTTCAGAAAAGTAAAAGTCTGTAGGCAATAGACATTAGTATCTGAGGTCATCCCGAGATTCACATACACGCGCGCGCGGGCACACACACAATGCACTGGTCTATATAAAAGCAACTTGAGTTCGGAATTTTTCCAAAATAACTTTGTTATCTTCGAATATACAAAAACATTCGGGGGAAAAGTTTCATTTTCCCAGAAAAACTGGTTCGATCGCGCTAAATAACGAAGTTGTCTAAGCAATTTACAAAATGAAAGTTCCTGCTAAATGTATACTCTTCCGTTCGTTAATTGCTTGGATTATTTAGTCAACCAAACCGGTTGTTCCGAAAAAAAATGTTTTTTTCAAAACTAATTTGTATTTTGAAAACTAATCACTTATATTTTGTTATTTTTTGTAATTTGAAATATTTTTCTGAAAATTCGCTACTCTCATTCACTTGCTGCGTCCCAGATTTTTCAAGCGGTGGATTCTACCATATACTTAATTTAACCTAAAATAGACTTCCACGTCAAAAATAATGTTAAAATTGTTAATTCGACTTAATAGCTCGTGGGTTTTTCCGAAAGATAATTCACTAGTAAATTAAGGTTAGGGCTGTGTTTACATGGCCGGTCCATCAGCCTGTTCAAAGAGTTTATACCCACCGGCTCATCAGCCTAATCGACATGTGAAATGCTTGTTAATATTTGTAGAATGCGTAAATTTTCGCCCGACCTTCCTGATGAATACATTTTCCGCAGGCGTTTTCCCTTGTCGGGAGAAGTTACTGGTATATATTTTATGTTTATGAACATGAAATTACAGGAGTGAAGCACTGAGTATAGTGTAATAATAATAATGTTCAAACATCACTGTGTTGTACTTTCAGCCACGCTCTGTTTTGATAACCTTCTAGTAAAACTTGTTTTGTTTTAACTCCCCCTGTCTGTGAATTATTTAAATCGACGAAAGTGTTCTAATTATTCGTAGGTACAGCATGTTTTACAGCACCAAACTTTAGTACAAACAACAAAACTGTATAGATAGAAATTAAAATTGCTTACAATGAACAGATAAAACAAAACGTGTTTTGAGTACTTGTTATACCAGCAATGCGTTTTTTTATAAAACACCATACAGGGGCCATCAGAGTAACGAAGGAAGAGCTAGAATAAATTGTAAAGACCTAATAAATTATAATTCAGACGAGTTGCCCGACAGTAAAAACGAGATGAAGCCGGCTTTGTTATAAACGTAAAATAACTGGTAACAAGGAGAGTATGTTAATAGTAACAGAAGCGTTCAAGATGGCATGAGATAAATTATTTATGTTCATTAAAACAACTTTTCAACAAATGCCTCCACGATGCCACAACAAGTGGTTAATCGGCGTCGGCATCGTCGAAGTCGTTGTACTCAAGTTAGGCTGTGAGGGGCGTTAAAAGGTTCTTCATAAAACTCCCTCTCAATAGAACCCTCGTTTTTACTGTAGAGATTTTTATTCGCGTTCAAACACGGGATACCCTGGCAATGTCCACAAATCGCTGTGCATTTTAGTCCGGCTTTTCGGTATCCACAAGATGAGATGGATCCTTTTTTTACAATTGCACGAGAGTAACGAGAGCACGGAATCTGGAACAGGAGTCTTCAATGTCCGGATAGTCAAGCACATCGTGGACTTTCCTCCAACCCCACAGTTCGGGAGACTTTTCATATCCACTCCATTTTTGACTTGCTCATAAACACGAAACGAGTGTTGCTGGGCGGTTGCAGCCGTAGGAGGACAAAATGTCAGATTTGGTTTACTCTGGATGAGGTGATAACGATGTCAGATACCTACGCAGGTATATTATATTAACAGACACAACATTTATTTATTTGGGTTTGACAATTATTTAAAGAATAGAAACAGTTTTGCGAAACACTCAACACTATTGGACCCTAGATTAATTTAAAAGTATCTCACTAGCTATATACGGATAAGAAAAATGTTCTCCAGCGTGAGCAATTTCATCGCGAGTGGCATTAGCGTCATTGAAAATTCTTACGATATCTTGCAAATCGTTTCGTTGCTTCAACAATTTTCAACTATTTTATTTACCTTTTTGGAAAAGACATGATGTGGTGTTTGGTCCAGTGAAGGCATGTATATGCAAACAAAATATAATGTTGAATCCCTTCGTGTGATTGCAAGAGACTCGAAGAGTAAATTTTGCTTTCCTGGTTTTGTGAAGTGAATATTTCTTTCCTGCGGGGCCAATACAGTTAGTAGAACGAGATCAATATATTCGCCAACAGTGGCTATATTTGCAGACGGAGATAATTCTATTACTGTCTCGAGGATAATGGTATCAGCATCGTCTTGAGCTTGTCTGACCTCATAAAATTGAGAATGCATTGCTTTTGTATATTAAAAACACGCATTTTTAAATTGAAAACTTGTGATAGATGACCTGAGCTTCGATTTTTTCGGTGAGCTAACAGGTTCTGCTTCAGTGGTGCTTTGTCGTTTCAATTTTAGAGTTGAGATCAAAGCAAAATCATGCCCCTTGAAGACTTTGTTAAACACTAACATATCTGAAATTTAACAAACGCTATTAAGAACTAATCAATAAAAAAAGCATAAACAAACATTAAAGATATTGTTCCAAATGACTTTCATTTTCTCTCACACACAACTGCACCCTTCCCCAAAAATTTAAGTCGAGTCTGTTAAGTTATTGGATGTCACTCTTAATAATGGTCCACTTCTTATTGATGCGACTCCACAAAACTTCCTCAGTTTCAACTGGTGTCAAATATACAGATTCTTTTAAAGCCCCCCATAGAAAAAAAATCACATTTATTCAAGTCTGTTGATCGTGCTTGCCAATGTTGAGGGCAATTAATTCCACGACCTATCCATCGATTTGGAAACTGCTGGTTTAAAAATCCACGAACATTTGTAACGAAACGTGGTGGCGCCCCATTATGCATAACCCACATTTCGCTGCGCAGTTGTAAGAGCAGCTCCTCCAGTGGCTCAGGAAGAACATTTTACAAAAAAAGAAAATATGTTGCACCGTTTAAGCGGTTTGGTAAAATAACCGGCCCAACCAAATGTCCTCCAAACAATACCAGCCAGCACATTTATTTTAAATTCTCTTTGGAAATGCTGGGTTACTGTAGCATGTGGATTTACATCCGAATATTCGTAGCGGTTGTGCACATTCGTAATCCTTCTCCTCGTAGAGCAAGCTTCATCCGTAAAAAGAATGGTCTTGGGAAAATCCATGTTCTGCTGCAAGAAGAAATTAGAAAAAAACAGTCTTGCCTCTAAATCCTGCGGTAGCAGTTCTTGCACTTTTTGAAGGTGATAGGAATGCAGCAGATTGGTCGGATAATTATATGGACCGTCGGCTGTGTTATATGAAACTGCCTGGATAGTTGGATGGTGCTGTCTTGAGGCTCACTTTCAATAGTGTCTAGAAGACGCTGATCAGTTCGTGCGTTCACTAACGCTTCCTCCAGCATTATTTATGAAAAAGTGACCCGTTTCCCCAGCTCTCTGTTCAACACTGGAAAACGTTTAACGAGATGGTATATTACAATTAGCAAATCTTCTTCGATGTACCTCTATACTTCTGCGGCAATTACTCCCACAAAACCCTAATACCATAAGCATGTCAACTTGTTGATTAACGGAGAATTGTTTAGCCATTTTGAGCAAGAAATCATTATCACAAAAGAAAACAAGAAACACAAGACGATAAGTATTGTAAAACTTAATAAATTTAAGTAATTCCCGATTTGACAGCAACTGTAACCTAGCAAGAGATGACTTGCAGAGCGCCCAAGGAATCCCCTATGAGATGTTTTTTTAATGTTTAATAAAATCATAATTTTGTTTTAATCTCAACTCTAAAAATCTCGATTTTCTCAAAAACGGGCGATCTTTCGAAAAAGTGACAAGAGGAGAAAAGGACAAAGAATCTAATTTGCTATAAAATGGATGGACTGTAACTTTTAATTGGGTTAGGGTTAAAAAAAAATCAAATCATTAAAAGGGTGACTCACCCCTAATTCACCCTTTTTGAGCTTATATCTACTTCACATTTTTGTCAAATAAGGATGTGTGTGTATATATATTGAAACTGATCCCGGATACTTGTTCTAGGGGGCCTAGTTCGCGCTCATTTGAAGAAATTTTTTTTAATTCAACAGTCACGATCTCCTGATTTGTGAATTTTTTAAAGAAAAATCACTAAAAGGCAAAGCGAGGGCAAAAGTATAAACAATTTTGCTATTCAACGTCGGAGTAAAGCTAAGGTATTGGAGATAGAGACAAAATCTTAATAATATTTTTATGGACAATTTAATAGCCTATATTTTTTATTTGAACTATCTTTTCGTATCAGTTATAGTTGCCTAAATATAGGCGAAAAATTGAAAAAGTGTATAATTTTGCAAGATGGCGACTTGAGTGAAACAGATTGTGACGGGGATTTAAGTATCTTTAATGGGAAGCCGTAATAAGCATGTATACCAAAATTCAGATCTTTGCCGCTTAATGTTTTTATTCGAGGAAAATTTGTTTAATTTGACCGGACTAAAATGACCATTGAAATAATAATATTACACTCTTATGCCTAGAATAACATACAGTTAGCTTAAGGATATCAACGGAGACACTCTTCACGTCATGGGGTCTATTATTACGACTTAAAGACAAACACATAGACCACGGAAAACATAGGTAATAACACTTGAAAATACGGTAGGGTTTTCCCTAATCGGTATAATCCATCTGTGATAAAACAGATTGTTACGAACAGTAACTAATATTACAGGTGATTGAACAGTTGTTCATTTTTTTTTATAAATTTGATTATTGCAAACAAAATTATTTTGTTTCTAAGAGCCAGTATTTAATGGAAATCAAAAAACTCTGGACGCAGCAAGTGCGTTATGGTAGTGAATTTTCATTAAAATGTTTTCATTTAAATGTTTTATCAATTTTGGTTACCAGTATAACCTATATAGTAAAAACAATGTGTCATGTTTCATAAAAATAACTGTATTGTGTGAAAATGTATAAAAATTTCCAAAAGTAAACTCGTTTCTTGATCAACCTTATAGGTTAATAGCAAATTGAGCTATTCAAATATAAAGCATTTGATCAAAATTCACTACCATAACGCACTTGCTGCATCCAGAATTTCTTTTCTTACAAACATGCATTATATTTCGATGGAAAATGCAAAAATGCAATAATATAAGGCGTGTTTGATTAAAAAAAAAAGAAAATTTGTATGACCAACGACTTATGGGCCAGCCTGTGATTGTAGAAATATTTTTTTAAGATGTAGCTCAAGACACCCTATAATTAATATATACAATTTTTTTTCATATCTTGTATAATAACGGATGATATTGATTTTTTACGAAAATTCGACAAAAATTATATACCATTAAACGATAAACTCTATAGCTAAGACTACTGCCAAGCATCAGAGAAAGGGTCTATTTGAAATGAATTTTCTGGAAACATTTTAGTAAAATGAAGGACAATGACGGTTGAAACTAAGACTTCAGGGTTTGTAAAACATCCTTCTTGAGACATTTGATTTCCATAGCATATATTAGATTCAAGTTCTTTGCCTAAATGTTGCCGATTTTGACGTTTTAAATCGCAACTTTGACGTTTTGAGGAAAACCCCAATTTATTTTTCTTTAAATGCCTATAACTTTTTTGTCTTTTACCTACATGGCTGGTAGGTAACTTACATGTAAGGATATAAACCTGCCTACCAAATTTGGTTGCCCTTAGTTTGTTAATTCCGGAGATATAAATTTTTTTCGAAAGAAAACACAAAATTTTCCGGGAAAACCTGGGCAGTTTTGCCTGGTTAACGAACTTATCCAAGCCATTTGCAAAAGGAATTTATTCCCCAAATTTAATCAAAATCGGCCCATTCTTTTTTGAGTTATTGGTGTGATACATATATATATATATATATATATATATATATATATATATATATATATATATATATATATATATATATATATATATATATATATATATATATAAACATATAAAAATTGAAACTGACCCCGGATATGTGTTCTGGGGAGCCTAATTAGCGCTCATTTGAAGAAATTTGTTCAAAATTCAAAAGTCGGAATCTCCTCATTAGTGAATTTTTTTTAAGAAAATTCACTAAAAATACTTTCGGAGAGTAGACTCCTAAAAATCAACTCTCTTTGTTGGTTGTGAAAGCTGAAACAAAAGACTAAATGTTCCAAATGGCCGATATTTGCCCCGCCGCAATCGCTGTCTGAGCTGTTTTTCAATCCCAACATATGTTTCGGAAAAGCACCGTGCCCAAATACCAGACAATTTAAGTGGGTTGATATATGTCGGAGTAGGATTTTAAGTTTATGTAGTGGTAACTGCGTTGAAACAAGATATATACTGTTAAAATTGTTTGTTTTAAGTATTTTTTAAGTATTTTTAAAGCATTTTTTAAGTATTTTTAAGTATTTTTTAAGTATTTTTTAAGTAGTTTTAAGTATTTTAAGTATTTTTTAATTAAAAAATTACTTACATTATTTGGGAAAATATGTTTTGTTCCCAATATGGGCAGTTTTTTCCAGGTGGAAAAAGCCAAAGACATTCTGCCATCAAAATTGGCAGAAATTTTGGTTCATCCAAAGAATATAGAAAGTATTATCAAAAATAGGCTACCCTAATTAATGTTTCTATGGCCACTGTTAATCGAATTAGAGGAAAGTCCGAAAAGTAAAACTGTGGGAGCATATCGAGTTGGCTAATGTAGCCCGAAACGCCTTACAATACCACGAGGTCACAGAAAAGTTACAGGCATTTGTCCACAGAATGGAAGGTTTTGACCAAGCTAATTCAGGCAGCTGGAATCAACGCAACAGAACCAACAGTTTGAAAACTTGGTGGAGCAGGAGCTCAAACGTTGCAGGCTACCAAAAAAGCCCACATTAACCGAATCCATGAAGAAAAGGGAACTGTAATGGGCTATGAATCATCGTCATTTAACATCAGATGACTAAAAAAACGTAAACTTCTTAATATTCAATATTACTAATGATAACAGCGTCATAATTTTGCAGGTTTGCTTCTCAGCCTACTTTACTATACTAGCAGACAAGTCAACTTTTGTTCGGAGATGACCTGGTGAGAAGTTTCCTGGGGACTGCAAAGTCGAAAAAGTAAACCATCCATTAAATGTTATGTTTTGGTTTATTATATCTAGAAAACGCACTGGTCGCCTTTACATTCTAGAGAAAACCATGCGCCAAGGCCAATGTACCGATTTTATGTTACCTCAAGTAAGGAAATGGTTCCCAGATGAGCAGTATTTCTGGTTTATGCAGGACTCCGCTCCTTGACATAAGGCCAGAAGAGTAACAGCTTAGCTGAATGATCAGAAAATTTAAGTTTTGCCGTGGCCTGGCAACCCTCTAGATCTCAACCAAATAGAAAATCTTTGGGCGCTGACAAAACGGGAAGTCTCCAAAGAGATTGTAACAAATAAACAGCAGTTCATTGAGAAACTGATCATTGTATGGCACCATGATGAAAAAATGAAAGAAAATGATCTTAGGCATGCCACGTAGGATCCAGGCAGTTATTACTGCAAGAGGCGATTTGACAAAATATTGAAAAAAGTTTTTGCGTCTACTGCTTTCATGAAACTGAGCGTTTAAAAAGCATAGATGATGTAATCAATAAAGCACATTTCTTTCTCATGTAACACGCGAACAAATAACCAAAACTTCGTGATTCCGTCAAAAGCGAACAAGACAAGTGCATTGCCTTAAAAAAATCAGTTAATGTAAAATTTCCATTTCTTATTGTGGAACATGTCCTGTAAATGGTGTAAATAGATAACTTAAAATAAACGTGGTTTAATTCTGAATCTCATTGGAGAGCCAGAGTGACTAAACGGTACTTGAAAAAATCCCCATTGCTTGTTAGCGAAGACACCCAACAAGCCACGGTAGGTTTAATCTGCCTGCACTTAGTGAGGAGAGAAAACAGGCTTCAGACTTCTCTACAAGCGAGCATTTTAACGAACATTGGATAAAAAGTAATAAGCAAGCAGAAACTGCTCCACAGAAAAAGTAAAGAGATAGGGAGATAGGAAAGACAGGTTAACACACAGTAAAGGTCAGTGGAAATTTATATGTACATAATAATAATGAGAGATTATGCTCGCACACATATATTTGTAAAATCCCACTGCGGATACCATAATACTAATTAGAATATCCTCGGCCCTCTGTATTTATGAACGCAATTCATTCAAAATATACCCAGAATCGAGACTATACTACTTGCTAATAATACCAAGAATAATAATTTAGCGAAAGTCGCAACAAAGAATGAGTTCTTTATGTAACGGTCTGCAAGGGGGGCAACTGAAGATTAAAATAAACAAAAACAGAGTCGAGATGTTCCTAATTAAATTTCATCCCGTAAGCAATGCGCCAGCTGGTGTCTCTCCTCGAATTAACAGAGGCAGGGAGCATCAGGACAATCCTCGCATTCATTTCCTATCAGTTGTTGCTGCCGTCGTCTTCTCTCCACGAGCTGCCATTTAGATACGGATCTAGTTATCTCACTCTTCTGACCCGGACAAGCGGAATGCTAATTATAAGATCCGGGATACAGACACATTTGGTCATAACTAGACCGGAATGACTTCTCTGGGTGGTACGTTTTCATTGGAATTTACGTTAAAGATAAATGAATAATAAATTTTTATATATCGTATACTAAATACAGACAAAAGTGAGCTACTGTTCATAGCCGGCTCTGAACCATGAAATTAAAAAAATTAGGTAGGTAACCATGTCTTTAAGTCGGTAATACTAAATTTGTTAAAATTGCTACGTTTTTCTTTAACGTAGACAAATAAGCAGGAATGATCAACAAATCAACCGCAGAGAAACGAACAACTATCCAAAGACGAGAGACGCTCTATGGCTCTTCGTCCGTCATAATATTTATATTATAATTATTACTATTATTACTGTTCGAATGTCGAACACGTCAGGTGACAGTGACAGCGAGGATATATTATAGGTTATCTTTTAATTTATGTTTAACAAATAAAGGTCTAAAATAGTTAGTTACGAAAATGATTCAACACTTTGGTTGGCTTTTGCAGCAAACTATTACTCAAGGGGAATTTCATCAAAAGGAAAAGGTGTTAATTAAAGTATTACAAAGACAACGTGATTTTTAAAACGCATAATCCGATAACTGATGAATAATAACTTGTAAAGACCATAGTAAGTTATTAAAAATTTCTGGTCTCTTTTTTTAATTCAGTTTCAAATTAGGTATTAAACAGCATATATACAAAAGTAAAAAAATGTTACCCGTTAGCAGACTGCAACGGTTTACATTCAAGATAACCAGAATAATTCTTTATATTATTATTAGATTCATAGAAAATAAGTGTAATATGTTAAAATGTTTTAAAATCAACAGGTTATGAAATACATGGTAAACGAATTAATTGAAATGATGTCACCTGGGTGCACAGAACATTCGAGTGTAATTTCTGAATGTCAACTGTGAAGGATGGCCCTTGTAGGCAGATTATTTCAGATGGAGTTGGTCACTTGGACACCGTGTCAGTGCTCTACGGCAGTTTGTAGTACAATTTTCAACCAAGAAGACATACCAAACTCAATAACAGATTATGCGGGTAGTTTACATAAACTGTATAAAGTTAAAAGAAGGACGGAGAGAATGAATGAGGTAACGAAAGTACCCTAAACTACAATATCCAGTATTAAATGTATGCTTACAAGAAATTTACAATGATAATGACTTACCCGTAGCTTACGAGGCTCTGTATTTTCAAGTGTTTCTTCGCTTAATCCCAACAAAAGGTATTCCAACCAAAAACCGGTCTGGAATTTAACTAAATAGACAAGAGCTTAATCCGGTCTATATCGAGACCATAAAAATTGTCTAACAAAGCACTTGCACTATTATAGAAGAAATCACCAGTGAAAAGAATGAAAGGGAATTAAATGTTAAGTTGTAAGAAAACCGAATTTAATTTTAATTAATTTTTGTACACTGACAGGTGGATAGGTGAGATTAAAATGTTCTAAATTTTACATGATTTAAATATTTAAAACTTTCAAAATTTTTAATGACTTGAAAAAACATGAACATTGAAAAAGATGAAAAATACCCCCTAAAGTCTGGCATGAAATTAGGTATGACAAATATGTCACTGTCAGATTTTTAAAAATGTAAACAACAGAAAATTTAGGTTAAACTTATTCAAAAGGTGTTTGCATGATTTAAAGTGGTTTTGTTGTTGGCACATATTTTATGAAGTCAAAATTAGAAACTTATTTAAGAAAAAGGTTTAGAAATGCACAACCGTAAGTTCATTATATATATATATATATATATATATATATATATATATATATATATATATATATATATATATATATATATATATATATATATAACACTACAAGACGGAAACATTTACATTCCTCCTTTTTATAAGCAGTTTTTTAACCGTGACAAAATCCACGATAAAATAGATTCACTGCCGAGGTATCATAGCGCAGCAACATTTATTTAATATTCATATATTTTAAAAGGTTGCCCCAGCGTTTTTTCGTGAACTGCTGAGATTTTCGAAAAACCCTAAAACACATCGATTTGGCTTGCAATGGACACTTTTTTTTTATCCTAACAAAATTTTTAGCATTTAGCCACTAGCGGAGGTGATTTTCACCCACATAATTTGAATAGGAAAGGGAGGTCGAGTGGCACGTTTTTAGAAAGCTCTTTCGATTCTCTATTCAAAGATACAGTTCTTAAATCTACCGATTCGTTTTTCAGATATATACTTTAAAAATTTTAAAATAAAAAATCTAAAATAGTTGTATTTATTTCGTGTTTAAGCCATCGATCAGTTTTTGAAACATTTTAAGATCTTGGGTGTTCACTGGATATTGCGAAAAATAGGTTTTAGTCTTTATGTGTTTTCGTTAATAAAATGTACGAGTTGGTGTGAAAATGATGATGATTCGTAGATAATTTTTGTAATGTTTTCAAAATGTTGCAGGCCTACCTTCACTACAAAATAAAGGTTGAATGAAGATGATAATGACAAGAGGATCCAATTTTGTCAAGACATGAGCGGAAGAATTATAAATAATTCGTAGCTGCTCTATAACATTTATTATTCTGACAATTGCACGCTTTCATTAAACGGGGGTGGGTATCAAGAGACATAATTGCGGCGGAGTGACACAAATCCTCACTTGTACAGGGAATCCCATACCCAAATTGCCGAAAAATTAAACCTTTGGGTAGGGATTATAGGAGTTGGACCATTCCTGGTATCTGGACTGGAGAGATTTATCTTAATTATCTGGAGAATGAAATAAATGTTTTGAGAACAGAAAAATTGGACGATACGCATAACATCACTCACTTACATTTTCAACAAGATAGTGCCCCCTCCAATTATGTAGCTATGCCTAGATGTTTGGATAATCATTAGTTAGGTGGGTTGCTATTTCATTTTAACACAATTCCTCATTTAAAGGTGATGCAATAATGTTGAAAATTTAGGAAGCATATTCCGAGATAAAATCCACTTTGTAATTCAGGTCTCTCTAATTTTTTGTTTCAGGTAAGTGGAATAATAGTGTGCAAGGCCAGCTAGATCACCAGACCCAAATCGCCTAGACCTTTTTCCATGAGGATATTTAGAAAGGAAGGTCTTTCAAGCTCAACTACATGATCTGCAGGAACGGAGAAAGGGAACTAATACTGAATGTTACAGAATAAATGTCAAAATAGGATTTGCTCACAGACTGTATTATTGTATTAAAGCCAGCGGTGGACATTTTGAGCAATTATTAAATTAGAAATACAAATTTCCAAAACACGCAAGCTCCTTTTCCATAGTAGGTAACAACTGGAATTAAATCTTAGTAGGCAGTTTTTAAACGATCTAATTGTAATTGTAGGTTTAAACGCGAAATTTATGCTATTATTTTAGACGTTTTGTTTTAAAGGTTTCAAAGCTAGTATCTAAACCACTAATCGGTAGATTTCTAAATTGCTGCTTTAAAGAAAGGATCAAGAGCCTTTTAAAAAGGTGGCACTTATCTTACATTTTCAGTATTTAAAATTAAAGGAAAAGGATGACAGTCAAATTCTATTAGGGTTAAAAAGCTGCCCACTCGCAAGCAAAATCAACGTGTTTAGGGTTTTTCTAAATTATCAGCAGTTCTTGGGGAAACCCCGGTGCAGCTTTTCAGAATGGACACCACGTGCAAACTCGAATAGACTTAAATATACTAACCAAAAGGTCATAACTCTACGTATAATAACAATAAAAAGTGCGGACTCGGTAAGTGCGTTAGGGAAGAAAATTTTCATAAAAATGTTTTTAATAGCAAATATGTATTTAATGCAGCAGGCACCAGTTTAGTCACCGGAATAACCTATATAGTATAAACAATGTTTCCGAGAAAACTGGTTTCCTAACCAACGAACCTAGTAAATCGAATTATTGAAATTTGAAGCATTTGGTGAAAATTCGCTACCAAAGCGCACTTACTGCGTCTCGATTTTTTTTTTACAAAACTGCATCATATTAGGATGAAAAATGCAAAAACACAATAATATAATGGATGTTTCAAAAAAATTTGTAAGTATCACCAACGACTTATGGGCTAGCCTGTGACTGTCAAAATAATTTTATAAGATGCAGCTCAAGACACCCTATAATTAACGTATACAATTTTTTCTCGTATCTTGTATAATAACAATTATATTGAGCTTTACCGTAGAAATGCGTCACCCTGTATATATGTAAACAGATAAAAACTGAAACTAAACCCGGATATGGATTCTAGTAGGCCTACTTTGCACTCATTTGAAGAAATCTTTTTAAAATTCAAAAGTTGCGGTTTCTTCAACAACGAATTTTTTCTACGAAAATTAGCTAAAAATTATAGACCGTTAAACCATTAACTTAACAAAACTACTGCCAAAGCATTAGAGAAAGAGTCTAATTGAAATGACTTTTCTGTAAATATTTTAGTAAAATGAAGAACAATGACGGTTGAAGCTGAAACTATTCGTTTTAGGTTCTTTGCCTAAATGTTGCCAATTTTGATGTATCAAGTCGCGACTTTGACGTTTTGAGAAAAACCTCAATTTTCCTTTCTTTAGGTGCCTATAACTTTCTTATATTTTAAATTACAGACCTAAGTTTAGGTACATGGTTAACTCTTCAAGATATAAACGCGATTACGAAACTTGGTTGCCATAACTTTGGTAGATAAACATTTTCCGAAAGAAAACCCAAATGTTCCGGGGAAACCTGGCCCGATTTTCCCAGCTAGCAAACTTATTCAAGCCACTTGCAAAAGGAAGGTACTTACCAAATTTGATCAAACTCGGCATTATGTATATATATATATATATATATATATATATATATATATATATATATATATATATATATATATATATATATATATATATATATATATATATATATATATATATATATATATATATATATATAAATCGAAACTGACCCCGGCTATGTGTTCTAGAAGGCCTAGTTGGCGCTCATTTGAAGAAATTTTTTCAAAATAAAAAATTGGCGATATCCTTATTAGTGAATTTTTAAAGAAAATTCAATAAAAAATGCTGGATGCATTTCACATAGTCAAATTCATAAACAAGAATCAGAATAATAAAATAGCTAATTACCCTTTACACATAAAATAATCTAACCATTTTGCAACAGCTATTAATCGAACCCTCCAGCTTAAGCGATTTTAATAAATAAATACTTATTTACTTAACAAATTATTCTAAATTGTTAGTTTCAAGGATGGCAAATAAAAAATATGTATGTACGTTTTACAGCAATTTAGACTACAAAAAGGCTTATCTATTTACTCACAACTTCAGCGAAAGTCTTGGTTACCCACCTGCAAACAAAAACAAATTAGACATGATTCATTTAATTTTTTTGAGTCTTTAATATATACAAAATCAAAACCTTGAAGGCTAAAACTCTTAGCTTGAATTTTAAAGTTATATTGGCCGAATAGCTCAGTTCGCAAGGCGAGTAACCTCTAGAATTGGACTAGGAGGTCACGCGTTCGAGTCTCGTATTCCGACAGTCGGCTTTTTCACTCGAATGTGGAAAAGCCGGCTTCTGTTGAGTTATGGGTGGTGTCCTTTGTCTATATGTAAATGTAAGCTCCCCCCGTACAAGTCTAAGACTTCTGGGTGTGGAGTTTTTCTACTGTGGTGCTTTTATTATTATTATTATTATTATTATTATTATTATAACAACAACTAAAGTTAATAATTTTCTTCTGGCCAAAATGTTATATCCTCTTCGATATATATATATATATATATATATATATATATATATATATATATATATATATATATATATATATATATAAATATATTGATATGGTTACTAAAGGGGGCCACATATACATATATACACATACATAAACACATTTTTACCACAAATTATACTAAACACAAACAACAACTTACATTTGGTGTATGCAATGTTTTTGCACTGTAAGGCAGGGAGAAACTAAATTTTACAGATATATATGTGTTAAAAGGAGGCAAGGCAAGTGTAAATGTGTTGAACATTAGGAATGTATGACAAGTTTAATTAGATAGTTTAAGGTATTATTGTTTGCTAGCTGTTATGTAATTTAAGATGTTATTGTTTTTTAGAATTAAGGATATTGTTTGCTAAAAGTAAGAATGTCATGTAATCTAGATATAAGATACAAAGACTATAAAGCAATAGAATGTAAATAATGGACAATACAAACCGTATAAGTAGTTTTTAGGTAGGTTAAGCTGTTCATGTTGAGTCAATGACTTATAATACGTCGTTGTGTTGAGTAGAATTAGGAAATTTATCGTGTTATTGTTGTTAGCTTTAAGAATAGTAAGATGTCAAAAT
This sequence comes from Tillus elongatus, assembly GCA_964006375.1. Taxonomy (NCBI): domain Eukaryota; kingdom Metazoa; phylum Arthropoda; class Insecta; order Coleoptera; family Cleridae; genus Tillus; species Tillus elongatus. The sequence goes on from OZ023265.1 coordinate 56,988,847, forward strand.
TTGAGTGATAAATTCAGGAATGTCATGTCATAACCTAGATGTAAGTCAGCTGTTTTTTTTTTATATATATTTAAGACAGACGTCAAACTGACACTAAAATTATAGTTAGGTTAATTATTCATTGTCTAACAACAATGAGAAGTATGTATCCGAGGAGATGATGGATAAGGATTATTGTGTTAAAATTTGTTAGGATATTTTATTTGAAGCAGGCATAAAGCAGTTTTTTGATTAGTTACGCTGGTTACAAAGAAAAATAAGAAAACAGAGGGAAAAATTTTGATAAAATCATCACATTGAAAATTGTTATTAAAAATTGAGGGATGAGAAAATTTTGATTAAAATACAAGACGGGGAAATTTTGCTTAAAAGTTTTGATTGATTGAATTTTTGGTATTAGAAAGAGATTAAAAACAAAACAAAAATTGGAAAGAAGTTTAAAAACAGTAGGATTATCTCTAGGTTGAAGTAAACAATCGACTGGAGTCACGACACGGAAGTGCAGAACCAGGCCAGGAAATAAACTGTGAGTAAAATTAATAAAACACTTACACTTATAGTGAGATACGTCCACAGTTTTGAAAGGGGTGATAAACAATTTACAAAAAACTTTCGTGAATCAGGAGAAAATACAGCGGGTTCAGCGAGAAGGCAATCATTTTAGCTAGTAATTAAAATATCGAGACGTTTACAGGGCCATCTCTTGGGCTCTAACCAACAGTAAGCAGCTTGTGAAGGTCTCGTATATTGACTGTACGCCATAATACAGTGTAGTAGAAATAACACTTATGCCAATAGGTGTCGTCTTGATCTAGGAAGTGCATGAAATTAAAGTATAAATACATATACAAGTCTTCGCTAATTTAAATAAATAGTATTGTTCAGTTTTTTTTTTCTTGTTGGGGGGTTTCCTATTGTTTCAAAACAAAGCACTAAATTGAATAGTAAAAACCATATTATAAGTAGTAAATAAGGATTAGGTTTTGTTAATTTCAATATTTCAATAAATATTTAATTTCTGTGAGCATATAAGGACTTTTGCTTTGTTTTCTTTAATACATACATATATATCTATAAGTATTTTAAGCAAAGATCCTAGGGTAATATATTTCAAAATTAAAAAAATAAATAAACAAAGATATTTCGCACTTGAACCCACCAGCTTAAGAAGCTCCCTGATTTGAGACTAAGATCATCACCAAGGTGTAAGTCAAATATCTAATACACATATATTTAAAACACACATTTTCACAATAAAATTTCAGAGAGTATTTTACAGATAAGACCTAATCAAAAACTAAGATATTTAATAATCAATATATAAAACCCAAGAATATTTTTTTCTATTTTAACAATTACAACCCTATCGTGGGACCTAAAAACCTCAGCAAAAACCACATAAAATAAACAATTGGCGACCAAACGTGAGGGCTTCGAAAGTCTGTGCATAACTATATCAATATATATATATATATATATATATATATATATATATATATATATATATATATATATATATATATATATATATATATATATATATATATTTGTGTGCATATCGATGGTAACACTTTTGAAAGAATTCTTCAAATGTGCGCGTACCTACTAGGACCTCTAAAATGGATCTTCAAGGCCTGTGTAGGTTTAAGGTATTAATTTTAGTAACATGCCGTATAATGAGAGTATACAATTCTTATGAAAATTCACGACTATAACGCACTTGCTGCGTCCCGAAATTTTTATTGTTTCATAATTTAAGCGGTTAACCGAAAGCATCTAACACCAATCTTCCTCTCTCTCTCTCTCTCTCCAAAATGTGTTACAATATATAAAAATAGTACAGCGCGGCTTTAACAAAAAGTAAGCCACTTACGAGGATCTTCGTACTTATCCTTCTTGAGCATTATGGATACTTATCATCATGTTATAATCATCTATGATACGGGTATAAAGTAAGTTGAGACGTTTCCATCGACAGGCGGTCGTCACTTAATACACTCTCGCTCTTTTAACACGGCACAAGCTCGTTTTGGAGTCTCATCCCGTTTCGCAGGATTATTTACCGACCTGGGTGACAACTTATATGGGGTGCCCGTCCATTCTCTATCCACCTTCCGCTCTCTAACCTATTTTTCCTGCCTCCTGCCTGCTTCACGGAAATTGATCACCTCTGTGCATTTTCACTATTAACTCAATAAAGTAAAACTTCAGCAAGAGTTCGTTTATTACCGTATTAAAAGGTTTTCTTAAAAACTCATCAAGATGTTTGATTCGAATTTGATAAACATTTTAATGCAAGCGCATTATAGTAGCCAATTTTATTAAAAATCTTACAAACAGCACAAATCCTCGAAAACTAAGAAATGTAACTCCGAAAACAATAAATTTGGTTTGATGACACTCCATGCACATGTTGCCTTATAAAATTTTTGTTACATATCAAAGTTGGATTAGATCGATTAAGAAAAAAATTGTTTATTAAAATCTGAAAAAAAGATAATGAAAATGCACTATCATAACGCACTTGCTGCATCCAAACTATTACTACCAGTTGTATATATATATATATATATATATATATATATATATATATATATATATATATATATATATATATATATATATATATATATAGTTTGTCCGTTTATCAATTTATTGACTACGGAGGATTGTTTCAAATTTATTTTATTAAATAAAAAATGATAACACATTAAAATCACAAAATCTATGATTGAAGATACTGCTATAAAATCGCAGAAAGGGTCTGTTTCAAATAAATTTTCTGCAAATATTTTAGGCAAATGAAAAATAACAGCTATTGATGGAGAATCCAAATACCCTATTATGCACGCTTATTGTAAAGTTTGTTGTCAAACCGGCCTTGGGTTTAGAATGTTAATTGTTTCAAATCTCAAGTTGACGCTTCTAGAAAATCATAAAATTCTAAAATCATTTCTCTGGTACTTTTTGGCCTTTCTGAACCAAAAAAACGTAATCTTTATCTGTAATATGCAACACCTTTTGTTAATCACTTATGTTATTTTGGTACTTTAGCTTCGTTTGAAAGCCAGTGCGGGGGTAGAGGGTGGTGGTGGGCTTACAACTATTTTCCCTTCACGATAGAGGGTTAAACTGGTACATAGTATACTCTGTATATAAGCAACTTGCCTACTAAATTGAATTATCGAACTTCTACTGTATATATATATATATATATATATATATATATATATATATATATATATATATATATATATATATATATATATATATATAGTAGAAACTTGATAATGTGAACAACACTTCTTCAAAGTATGGCTCATGTAGGGCACACGGACCTATCTCAACCTGTTCACCTGTTCTGTGGTTATACTACACATAGCAGCATTAGTTTATTCAGTTCTCTTCTGCAGATTTGATTGTAGGAGGGATGTACATACATATTTTCAACTGTGGCGCTTTAAATGTGGCTTCATAAAAGTGTGCAAAAATCAAAAAGCTAATTAATGGCTAAACGTAAAATAAAGTGCTTGTCATTACACGAAAAGGCTACCATATTAGAAGAATATAACAATGGTTAAGTGTCAGTGCTTTGGCTCGAAAATATGGAGTAGCAAAATCTACCATTTTCTCAATAAAATCAAAAAGAGATGCAATCATATAAGTGGTCAGCAAAACCTTACGCCCTACAAAAATGCGAACTTTACGAAAGGCAGAATATCCAGCAGTTGAAAGGGAAGTCTACAAGTGGCTCCCTAACCAACGCCGAAACAACATGCCAGTAAGTGGAGATATGCTAAAACAAAAGGCCCTGAGTGTATATGCAGATCCATACGAGAACAGAGGTCACTTTGCCGCCAGTAACGGATGGCTGCAGCCATTTAAGTCTAGATTTGGTATACAATTTTTGAAAATTACTGGAGAGTTGTCTTCTCAGCCTCAATTTGTAGATTCATTCCAAATGGAACTCAAAAGAGTTATTGAAGAATTCGACTTATGCGATCATCAGATCTACAATGCAGAAGAAATGGGCATTTTAATATCCGAGAAAACTGCCCCTGGCATGAAAACAGCAAAGCAAGGAATCTTATTTCTCAGCTGTACAAATACCTTAGGATATCACAAATTAAAAACATTTGTAATAGGGAAGGCTGGAAATCCGACGTGTTTTAAAAACTTTAATTGTCCAGTGGTATACAAAAACACGAAAAATTCATGGATGACTTCGGAAATTTATAAATTGTTTTTTTCCAGCAGTTTGTTCCTGAGGTTTGTAAACTTGTAGTACATGTGGATGTGTAATCATTTTTTCCACGTCATTCCACTATTCCAGGTGAAATCTTTTCTGAGAAGTCAGAATCTTCCTGAAAAGGCCATCCTTATCATAGACAATGCCCTATCACACCCGCCCAATGAAGAATTGAGACTACAAATGGGGCAATATTCACAATGTTTATACCGCCGAATCTAACTCCCCTAATTCAACCGATTGACCAAAATGTTTTAAGATTGACTAAGCTCTATTACCGGAGCAGTTTGCTTAGTTCACTTGTTGCCAGAACAGAAAATTTTGGAGTTTCTCTAACAAGTTTAACACAAAGAGATGCAGTTTTAAATCTAAAGGCAGAATGGGACCAACTAAAACCGACAATGATAGCAAAATGTTGGAGAAATTTATTGAATAGCAAAGATGATGATGAAGACGAACTTCCTTTGGCCGTTTTGAAACAAATGTGGAACCAAGATCAGCCCGAGGCAGATACTGTTGCCCAGCTAGAGGCAAGTAATCTTGAAAGCGTAAATAATGGATACACATAAAACTGATTGATTGTATGTATTCTTTTATGTTATTCAGGGTACATTTACCGCAGATGATATCAAATAATGGAATAAAGATGCTAATCCTACAACTGAAAATGAAAGTTTGTCACAAACAATAAGTGATGCTGATGTCAATGAAGTGTCAGACGCAAGTAATCCTGAAGCCGTTGAAGAGCAATCCAAAAAAATTACACAATGGGACGCAGTCGAAGTTTTAAAAATTTCCATAAAATGAAAATCAGATAGATATTTATCACATTTTAAATCTTAAACGTGTGTAAGAGAAAGCTCTGTTAGCAATCATGTCTATAAAAATGGTACAAAGAAGCATCACGTCATATACTTTCAACAAAATAACCACTAAAATACATTATGTTCATATTTATACTGCCAAACTGTTGTTTTGAGGATAGATAAACAGAGTACATATGTACATAATATGTATACATACATACTTACACATAATATGTACACATGTTACATACATAATACATGTGAAAGTATTTCTCTTTGTTTTTGCAATTATATATTTAAGTTTTTGTTAATTTATTGTATAAGATTTATGTTAACTAAAAATAAATTTTATTTTATTTTAATTTGAATCAAAAATTTCACTTTTATGTGCCTTAAGCATACAAATTTGTAATAAAAATCAGACCATCGTTAGTGGGAACACATTCGTTAGGTCGAACACTCCTGGTTTTTCTGTTCACATTATCGAACTTCTACTATATATATATATATATATATATATATATATATATATATATATATATATATATATATATATATATATATATATATATTGTCTTCGTTTCTACACTGGATTTTTTGACGTTCTCTAAAATGCATAACCATACTATATGTAAACTTGTATCTAATTATAGCTTTGCACTAACTAAAATTAACACAAGATTACTTTGAGTACGCCCAACATTTAAAATAAATTAAATCCATTATCATCTTTTTAAATTACGTGACGGAATGAAAATGTGCATGTTACATGATACTAATAAAAGCCCCTAATGACTAAATTACACACATTTAATTTAAATATCAATAACTGGCAGCTTTTTATAATTTCAGTTCATTTGCTCCGCTCTCCTCTTAGACTACATTAAATTTACATAATTTATGATGAGACTTATTTATAGTAATAACGATATAAATGAGTAAATGTATATAACGTATGCCCACCGCTGTAGCGTTCGACCAAACGAAGATATCTTTAATAACATACGCTATAGGCATATTTATAGGACCACTTAATATGTAAATCTCATAGAGAAGAGTTAGAGGAGTTAAAGAGAATAGCTACTTATAATAGAATTCATGGTTTTACGTGTTTAATATCCGGCCAGTAAGGTACAAAGGCCGTAAGGCTAATTGACGGCTCGAAAGACTCTTCATTTCCTATTTGTCGCTACCAGGCGATGACTTCATCTATGTGTCTATGGCTATGTACATATTCCACGTATATTTACCATCTCATTGTTGGATACGCTATCACATTATTACATTAACATTATGTGGGACTATGTCAACAATGTACCTGTCAAATGCCATAAATAATAAACAGTCATTTCCTTTTTAAGGGGTATAAATGTGATGGCCTTGGAAGTGACCAAAAACAATATAGATCTATTGTTGAGGCAAAGTTTCCCATGGGCAATTCAGAGTGATGATATACATACAGGGTGAACGCAATGGAGACAAAATGCGTGCATGTAGAGGACCTTAAAAAATGCCGATTTTTTTATACAAAATTTTTCGCTCACTGCCACGGTTAATGAGATATTGACCTCAGACGATTCTTCAATAATTACAAGAAACAGCTGTATTGCAGCAGTGCCCTAACATACAACAATCAAATTTGGGAGATGGTTTTCTTTTATTAACATCCTTATTGGACAAAAATTTGAAGTGGATATAAACTCAAAAAGGGCGAATTAGGTGGATCACCCTTTTAATGATTTAATTTTTTTAAACTCTAACCTAATTAAAAGTTAAAGTTCATCAATTATACAGCAAACTAAATTTTCTATATTTTTCTCCTCTTGTCAATGTTTGTGCAAACCACCCGTTTTTTAAGAAAATTGAGATTTTTATATTTGAGATCAAAACAAAATTATGTCCCTTGAAGACTTTATTAAACACTAACTTGTCTGAAATTTAACAAACGCTATTAAAAACTAAAAATAAAAAACCATGTGTGTTTTGTTTCTTTAACGTCGGCCTATTTCCGCTACTATGGCCAATCACCGACGCCAGGGAGCAGTTTTACCCCAGTATCCTGGACATTTAGCCAAGCCCCTGCCTTTCTGTAAGGAGGGTAGAGATATTTAACGTGCCCAACATCAGATGGACACGGCTCCGAAGGGCGGAACGTGCAGACATTCAACTTGCTCAAATGCCATGCCAGAACCACGGTTGATGTTAATGTTAGTTTGTACTAAAGAAGTGAAAGGAGAACCCTGGGATCGTACCCAGTATCCTTCGGTTCAGGGGCCACGGATATTCTAAAACCATAAAAAACACTATGTAATTGGATGTCACTTTTAAGAATGGTCCACTTATTATTGATGGGACTCCACAAATCTTCCTCAGTTTGAACTGGTGTCAAATACACAGACTCTTTTAAAACCCCCCAGAGAAAAGAATTACATTTATTCAAGTCTGGTGAACGTGCTGGCCGCGTGATAGCCTGTGAAAAGATATTTCCAATTATGTACAACATGCTTGATAAATCTTGTAATTGCACTGACAATTTTGAGAAAACCGGTTTTGGGGATAGTAGGCTATGAAATCCAATACCAGAAAACAAATGACAAAAAAAAAGTGTTCAAAAAGCAGTAAGCCATGGATTCTTACAATAGACTTCTACTTTTAACATAATTTTCCGTAATGATTCATGATAAAAAAAATAGGAACTTTGAGCACACCAATGAATCGGCCCATTGTTACAAATGATGTTTTACATTACAGCATTATCCTAAAAAATTGTTATAATTTAATGAAATAAATAATAAAAAGCAGACTAATGATGAACGAAAACGCCCTTGAAAATTGTTTGATTTTTAAACGTAACTCAACTGAAAAACTTGCTATGGATATAACACTATCCCGACAATTAAGAATACTGTCATTCTTAATTATCTGAACAATTTGAGGTGTATTTAACACGTTTCTTTAAATTTTGTACTAAAAAGTTTGTTTCCTGTTTATTCTGGTATTGGATTTCATAGCCTACTATCCTCAAAACGGTTTTTCGCAAAATTGTCAGTGCAATTACAAGATTTCTCAATCATGTTGTACATCATTGGAAAGCTCTTTTCACAGGCTATCACATGAGCAAAAAATCCAATATGGCTGCCATAATAAAAACAAACGTTGATACATGTAGCTCAAAACAAATGACAACCCAAAGTTGAGAATAGCGAAAAAATATTACTCTGTAAAAAGTGTCCTGATAATGTGCAAGTCTTCTACATGTCAGATCAACGCCTACTTAGATATTGAAGAAAAAAGAAATCGGCAAATTTTGGTTTTTTCAAAATAACTCGAAAACGAAAAGAGGCAGATCAAAATACAAGTCATATTTCGAACCAGCATGAAATTCTACAAAACATTGCTAATTTAGTCGTCTCCCTATCTCTAATAATAACGGAGATAGCAATACATTCCCGTCCAGTTTGGGACACACTGTATGTATATATATATATATATATATATATATATATATATATATATATATATATATATATATATATATATATATATATATACATATATATATATATATATATATATATATACATATATATATATATATATATATATATATATATATATATATATATATATATATATATATATATATAAACATAAATATATTCAACCGGACCTTGGTTTCGGGTTCCAGCGGCCCAAATTCTCGCTCATTTGAAAAAATGTTTCGTCATCGATACTTCTCTATTAGCGATTTTTTTTAAATAAAAATTCGCTAAAAAGCACATTGGGGAACCAGATATTTTATCCTACATTTTTTCACCCTAATCTCCGGCAGCCACGAATAAAGTAATAATAGTAATAACTATGATGACACGTTTTTATAACGTCAAGGGTGTCAGATTCGGGACGGACTAATAAAACAAAACTTGCAACACAAACCTTGCATAGGGGCAACATGAAACTGGTTGTCTTTCGTGCAAAAAAACAAATCATACCATACGTTTCTCAGACAGCTCAAATTCAATTCTAATTAAAATATATGAAGTAACATTTTATTACAAGGAGAGAAGAGACACATGTGTGGACCGGCACATCTGCGGTAAATATGGCCAGACATTAACGATTCACATTTATTACGTACACTTTGGTTCACTTGCTGGGGTTAACCCCCAGCACAGGTTGGAATCTACACTAATTGTAATAGGTTTTGTTTTTATTGCAATAACGAGTATTATGGCGTTTATTTCTGAAAGTCGGCAAGTGAATTTTGCAGGCGTAATAGTTACGGTTTTAAGTTAGTGATGTTTAAAGTAGATATTTAAAAGTAAAACAGAAGAGGCTCAATAACTGATTGTATAAAATACAGGCTGAATTTAAAGAATGAACAACACATGAAGAGGTTGGAACAAGGCGTTAAGGTTGGAACAATACTACCAGAGATTCCTGAAACAACTGCGGATTTAGGCCAACTTACCTACATTTAAAAACTATAAGTCTGTTGTGGTACAGAATTTGCATTATAATGGTTTTGTTCAAAAAAATGTTAGAATTGTAATTCAAGTTAAAGAATAAATAAATAAAAATATATCCAGCACGCTAAGTGAAATTGTAATGGTCAAATAATGAAGAGCAAACTCATAATTACGTTTTAGAAGTCATCAGACATACTTAGTTTAAAACTAGATCTTAAATTTGTCACAAAAAAAAGTAGTTACATATTATGACAATCAGGGTACCCACGAATAAGGTCTATTCGCCACAGGCTGTTCAAAGTTAAGTCGACAATATTGCTAGCGTTGTTATTATTAGAGCTGCGTTTTTTTTTTTTTTGTTTTTTTTTTCATTCCAACAACACACCACGAGGGTTTACAGCCTGAATACTATCGTACTGTGGGTGTCGACAAGGAGGAAAAAGGCAACTTGTTAATTCTGGACTTGAAGGTTTGGAGGTTCGGGGGAGAAGGAAAAACATGTGCCGGCAAGGAATTCCACAACTTGGAAGTCCTCGGAACAAAAGAGCGGGCATAACAATATGTTCTATGTCTGGTGACCTGGGCAGTAAAATTGTGCATTCGCTCTGTTCCCCTAATAGATCTGTTGGGGGCAGCAGGTGGAGGAACTATGGAAGAAAGCTCCTCTGAGCAGTGCCCGTGCAGATATCTATAAAAGAGAGAGAGATGTCACCAACGGAGCGTCGGTGGGCAAAGGATGGCAGCCTTTGGGTGAGGGTAGGGTCACCGATGAGACGTATTTAATGGAGTCCAGGATAGCGAGTGTAGAAGCGGTAGCAGCACCCCAGATGTGGGAGCAGTATTCGAGGTTTGGTCTTATTTGTGAAGTATATAAAGTACATATAGAGATTAGCTGGTGAAAAGTATTTGCGAGCCCGGAAGAGGAAACCTAATTTCTTAGCAGCCGCTTCTGCAATTGATGTGACATGTTGGTGCCCATTGAGATTTCGATCCACAGAGATGCCAACAAGTGAAAAGGATTCATTACTTTGCATAACTTGGTTGTTTAGTGTGATGGGTCTAGGGCTGATGTATCTCTTATGGGAAAGAAAGCAAGACTGTGATTTGGTGGGGTTGAATTGTACAAGATTTCTACTTCCCCAGTCTAATATTTTTTGGAGATCCACGGAGATAGAACCCTCCATGAGTCTGCGATCCTCATCTAATTGGGCTAAAGATACAGGCTTAGAATATTGTATATTTGAGTGGAGGGTGCTGTCGTCCGCGTAACTGTGAACTGGGTTGGATGTGCTAGAGAGGAGGTCATTGATGTGGAGAAGAAACAAAGTAGGGGCTAAAGCTGAACCTTGAGGAACTCCTGCATTAATTGGATACAGTTTAGAGGAATGGCCATCCACGACAACAGAAATGCTCCGGTTGGAGAGGAAATTTGCTTTCCACGTACAGAGTTTTGGTGGTAGGCCGTAGGCCGGTAGTTTATTAAGCAGAGCTGCATGCCAGACCTGGTCGAATGCTTTGGGTATTTCTAGAGCGACAATCTGGGATTCGCCGTGTAGTTCCATAGACTTGTTCCAAGAATGGGTGAAAAAGGAAAGGAGGTCGGCAGTTGATCTGCGCTGACGGAATCCATACTGCCTGTCGTGGAGTAGACTGTGTTTTTCAAGAAATTTTACTAGTTCGATGTTTATATACTTTTGCATCACTTTCGAGATGACTGAAAGGAGAGAAATAGGCCTGTAGTTGCTAGGAAGCGCTTTCGATCCATTCTTGGGGACGGGTTGTACTCGAGCAGTTTTCCAATTTTTGGGGAATATTGTAAGATGTCTGAAACAGACGAGTCAGGACAGGAGCAAGTTCTGGTGCGCATTTTTTGAGAACAATTGCTGGGATCTCGTCAAGGCCTAGGAGGTAATGGTACCCGAGGCAGAACTTCTCTATATCTTTGAACTCTTAAAGAAGCTTTGACGAACACTTTTTTCATATTATTAATAAATTCATTGACTAAAGGAAATTGCTGTCTAATTTCTTCTGCTACCCTGTTGAACCCGTGAGCCAGGCACGTACAATAAAATAAGTTGAAATAAAATATTTTTAAATGAATTCCAACTTTGACCATATATGAAGTAGCATCGGTAAGCAGTAATAAAACTTTATCAACTGGTACAGCATTTGGTAAAAACACGTTTGGCAGACGCTCTTGTTATAGTAATATTATTTCTTTGTTCTAATTTTTGACTGCAATTAAAGAAGGTCTAGATGAAGAAATTTAAGTTAATGTGCGTGTCGTTAAATGAGCAATATATCTACCACAAACATCTTGAGTGTCATCTACTACAACGTAACAACAATTATTTTTTATAAGACTTTTTACTTCTGAAAAAGTTTCTAAATAGCATTTTTCAACCATATTTTTTCTCAAAGTACTTTCATCTGGTATAAACTTTTTACTTGCGCTTGAAATCTGTTCGAAAAGAAATCAATATTACCGCAGGCATCTACTTTTTTTTCGAGTAAATAGAAATTTAGTATCGTTTTTATACAATATCCTTGTAATAAATAATAAAAATAAAGAAGTGTATTTTTAGTTTGTATTTCAGTATTTTTCTAATAACAGCAAGGTATTTTTTTATTGCTTTCTTTAATTTTTTATTTCGATTGAATTTTATAATTTTTGATTATAAAAATCATGTGTCGGAAAATTTAGCAAATATATACTGGGCTGATTAATGGCGAAGGTTCGAAAAACAAAGAAAATAGATCAGTTACTTAAAATAAAAAGTAACCTACCCCTTTCCCGCATGGTTTACAAAAAACGTGGTCACCATCTACGGAAAGCCGTGAGTGTGGCCGTATCCAGCTTGGCAATTTGGAGCACATTTTCTTACAGTATAAAATAATAAAAACAACTACACTAACACTGTCTAAAGATGAAGTAAATTCACTGTGCGTGCAACTAACCACAAGCAAACTAAATAAGAGGAACAAATTATTTCAATTCTAGACACTACTGACGTGTAAATAAATCAGCCCTAATCCCCTCATCTTACGAGACTTAAGATACGAATAAAATTACTTGTCGGTCAGTCCTTTCAATACATTCTGTTGTTATTATTGGGAATTCCAGACACCGTTTTTATGACAGGCGAGCGTAAAACCCTAGTTCTTACGAATTTTAGATTTATACAATACCTACGAATTGCATTTTGCTATTTATTTCACGTTGATGTAAAGTACAAAGAAAAGAGTGCCATTACCGACGATCCTGGCAAGAATTTGTTTTTATACTTTCACCTACTGGCTACTAGTTTCATTTAGGTATAGCACGTCCAAAGCTAGAAGGCGGTAGATTCTAAAAACTCAGAGGTAGCTCACCCTGTCTAGCGCATTGTTTTATATCTGAGTGAAGCGCTCGAACTATACAATACCAGGATTTTGGAATCTCCTTTCCGCCAGCTACATTTGAACGGCCTATAAACGTACATTAGCGGTTGCTTACATTCAAACAAGTATATGACGTTTGTTATATACAGAAACCCTTAAAAATTGTAAAATATGCAAATAATGCAAAATATGTGCAAGTTCTAAAGCTGGTCAGCTCGTTAATAGTGGACTGGTGTGGTATACTTGCAATATGGTAGGTGGTAGTGGAATTTTCCTTTACGTGATGGTAAAGGATTTTTTTCACGCCCGAGGAGGTACCAAGCTTGCATCAAGGGGCCGGTGAAGTCCCAGCGGACGTTTCCGGTTCTGGTGTATGAGTCGGTTTCCCTTATAAACAAAAATGATGATGGCTCCTCCTTGTACAAAAGATTCCGGACGCAAAATACCCCTCCATTAGGATCTCCCGGAGAGGGGTGTACAGGGGGCGCCAGCATCGAGATTTACAATATCCTTCTAGAATATATGGCCTAACTAACCTGAACCCCGTCCACTATTTCCTCCAGGCTAATAGGCCCCAACTCCTCTTCCTGACTGAAACTCAAATCATTGCCAAAACAGCCACTAATCACCTTAATTTCCCGGGGTATGAGCCCCTTACTTCTTTTAGATTACATAGAGGCGTGTGCACGTACGTCCGTAGGAATCTACCCTGTACCAGACTCCCCAATTTAGAATCTGGAAGAAAAGACATACTATGGATAAAACTCTCTCTCAGGGCTGCAACTAGGTTCATCTGTTGCATTTACCGGTCACCTTCTGACAACAACTTTGTACAGCTCTTTGACTACCTTTATGAAAAAAACGACTATCTGATTTCTGAATATCCTTCCTCCGATGTCACTATTCTTGGTGACTTTAATGTTCATAATAAGGAATGGCTAGGATCTTCAAAAACCGATCCACAAGGAAGAGCAGCGGAGGCCTTTGCAGTCAGGAATTCTTTAGCCAATATGGTTCAGCAACCTACTTACTTTCCTCGCATCCCAACACACAGCTCAAATCCCTTGGATCTCCTTCTTACTACAAATCCTGAATGCTATAAGATATCAGTCACCGCCCACTGGGTCGCTCAGACCACAGCATGGTCACTGCTTCCTGCGCAATGCAACCCGAGGTCACGCAGTCATCACACCCACGTATCGTTTGGCACTACAACTCCGCGAACTGGGACGAAATTCGAGATTACTTTTCCTCATTTCCATGGGCGTCTGTCTGCTTGTCTCATCCTGACCCCTCTGATATCTCACAAAACGTCACCGACATTATCCAAGCTGGCATGGAATTATTTATTCCACGTACACAGAAAACCTCTGCAGCCACTCAAAAGCCCTGGTTCTCTAAATCCTGTAACAAGGCCAGACTTGAAAAGGTCAAAGCTCACAAAAAGATTCTACACAATCCCAGTCAAGAAAACCGTCAAGCATTTAACGACGCAAGCAACCGCTGTGTCCGCATTCTTTCTGAGGTAAAAAACTCGTTTAATAACCACATCAAAAACAAAGTTCTCTTAAGGTCCAGCGGCAGCAAACCCTTCTGGACTCTTGCTAAATCTACTGGGAATAATTTCTGCAAGAGCACGTTCCCACCTCTTGTCTCAGGGGATGAAATTGTTTCTACCGCCCTGGGCAAGGCTGAACTTTTTGCCTTGTTGTTCGCCGGCAATTCTACTCTCAACCACCTCCAAATGTTCAACCACCAACAGTCCCCAATGTCGCGCATAAAATGACGGATATCATTTTCAAAACTAGAAAGGTACGAAAGATGCTCTCTTCTCTTAATACCAGGAAAGCTTCTGGCCTTGAAGATATCTCAGCAATTGTTCTCAAAAAATGCGCACCAGAACTTGCTCCTGTCCTGACTCGTCTGTTTCAGACATCTTACGATAGAGGCATATTCCCTAGTAATTGGAAAACTCCTCGAGTAGAACCCGTCCCCAAGAAAGGATTGAAAGCGCTTCTTAGCAACTACAGGCCGATTTCTCTCCTTTCAGTCATCTCTAAAGTGATGGAAAAGTATATAAACACCGAATTACTAAAATTTCTTGAAAAACACAGTCTAATCCACGACAGGCAGTATGGATTCCGTCAGCGCAGATCAACTGCCGACCTCCTTTCCTTTGTCACCCATTCTTGGAACAAGCCTATGGAACTACACGGTGAATCCCAGATTGTCGCTCTAGACACATCCAAAGCATTCGATCAGGTCTGGCACGCAGCGCTGCTTAATAAACTACCGGCCTATGGCCTACCACCAGAACTATGTACGTGGACAGCAAATTTCCTCTCTAACCGGAGCATTTCTGTTGTCGTAGATGGCCATTTCTCCAAACTGTATCCAATTAATGCAGGAGTTCCTCAAGGTTCAGCTTTAGCCCCTACTTTGTTTCTTCTCCACATCAATGACCTCCTCTCTAGCACATCCAACCCAGTTCACAGTTACGCGGGCGACAGCACCCTCCACTCCAATATACAATATTCTAAGCCTGTCTCTTTAGCCCAACTAGATGAGGATCGCAGACTCATGGAGGGTTCTATCTCCGTGAATCTCCAAGAAATATTAGACTGGGGAAGTAGAAATCTTGTACAATTCACCCCCACCAAATCACAGTCTTGCTTTCTTTCTCATAAGAGATACACCAGCCCCAGACCCGTCACAATAAACAACCAAGTTATTCAAAGTAATCAGCCCTTTTCACTTGTTGGCATCTCTATGGATCGAAATCTCAATTGGCATCAACATGTCACATCAATTGAAGAAGCGGCTGCTAAGAAATTAGGTTTCCTCTTCCGAGCTCGCAAATACTTTTCACCAGCTAATCTCTATACTTTATATACTTCACAAATAAGACCAAACCTCGAATACTTCTCCCACATCTGGGGTGCTGCTGCCGCTTCTACACTCGCTATCCTGGACTCCATTCAGAAGAGATCTATACGTCTCATCGGTGACCCTACCCTCAACCAAAGGCTGCCATCCCTTGCCCACCGACGTGCCGTTGGTGACCTCTCTTTCTTTTATAGATATCTGCACGGGCACTGCTCAGAGGAGCTTTCTTCCATAGTTCATCCACCTGCTGCCCCCAACAGATCTACCAGGGGAACAGAACGAATGCACCATTTTACTGTCCAGGTCACCAGACATAGAACATCTTGTTATGCCTGCTCTTTTGTCCCGAGGACTCCCAAGTTGTGGAACTCTTTGCCGGAACATGGTTTCCCTTCTCCCCCGAACCTCCAAACCTTCAAGTCCAGAATTAACAAGTTACCTCTTTCCTCCCTGTCGACACCCACGGTACGATAGTATTTAGGCTGTAAGCCCTCGTGGTGTGTTGTTGAAATTTAAAACATTATGCAATTTAGGTAAAATACACTAAAACTAAAATATGCAACTTATGCAAAAAATATGCGAATTGAATATAATCCGAGCCCTGGGTCATAGTATTCTGGTCATGTATTGTGTATATTGCATTGTATTGTATATGGTTTGTGTACTATTATCATAATTATTTTTGTTATTATGTTATTATTATTTTTGTTATTATGTTATTATTATTGTGTTATTGCATTTTCTAAAGAAAAAAAGTAAAGAATATACGTTAAAATTCCATATATTTTTAAATCTGACATTCAGAGAGATAACATAGAACGATTTAAACAAGTCACTAATGAAGAAACAAAGAATTTTTTTAATTATATGGCCATACATATGCATCAAACGGTAAAAAAATAGTGACATTATAAAATTCAAGCTAAACACTAATTATAATAAGTCTCGTTTTAATTGAAGCACAGAGCATGAATTCGTTAAATTCCACACTGGAGATTAAACAGCAGATTTCCGAGGGCGCACTTATGTTTCCAATTAATTTCTGAAATGAAACGAATTTCTTGAAATTGAGATAGAAGCATGAAAAGTAGGTTAGGGCGTTATATTTCTGTATTAAATAAAATGCAATATTTCACAGAAATTTTATGGATTGAGGTAATCTCTTTTAGATGTGAAGATATTAATACATAAAGGAAAAACGTAGCTATGATCTCCGGTTCGGAAAGCCAATAAAATAGAACTGTAATGAACCCAGGCTACATTCTTTATGAAAAACCTTTGCATTGATGACCTGCTGAATTTAGGAAACACCTGAAAGTGGATACGGATGAAAAGGTTTATAACTTTTCTGGTCGATCGACTCTTTTGCTTATATAAATAATTCAGCAAATACGCATTTAGAGGCATGAGTCTTCAGTAAATAGCAACATCATATTTTAATATAGAGGTTCTTTTTTAATGGTAGAGTTCATCAAAGGCATTTCCAAAACATAATGAACTTGACTCTTGTTGACAAAGTTGTTGTTAACTCGCTTTATGAATTGAATAAGATTATAATATGTCCAACGGAAAGATATTTCCAAGTTAAGATACTCTATAAAAAAACAAGAATTCGTAACGCTGGATTAACCAAACAAGTAGTTTGACACCAAATGCGTGCGCTTTCTGACTACATCGAGTTTGTCGGCGTAAGATAGCGAATAAAGAAAGTAACCAAACAACATCCGAGGAGCAATGTCGGTGATAAGAAACTAATAAATCTCAAATACTTATTTGATCAAAAGACTTGAGAGTGCCAGTGAAGAAGCATGTTTTATATGATACGCAACTTGCTTCTAAACACTTCTAAACAATATGCCAACTGTGGATGTCTCTCTGCTTTATACAGCGTAAGAAACTGTTATGCTAAAAACCAACTTTTAACTCGAAAGAGAAACCTAAACTTCTTTGCTGCAGCTTTTGCAATACTAAGAACATCGGAATGTCAGCAAAGTTCATCTGCAACCGTTATTCTCAATGAAGAGAGGGTATTTTGTCAGCCATTTTTTCGCTCGGGTCATATAGGGTACTCTTCCTACATAAAAGCAAGTATTAGTTTTGCGAGAATCAAATTAACCGAATTTGCAACACCATAACTGACGAAAGCCTATTGTGGGGCGTGCTACCACCGGCAAAACAGTGAATTGGGCTGTCAGTGGTATAATAATATATATAATGTATAATGTATAATGTATAATGTACAATGTACAATGTACAATGTACAATGTACGATGTACGATGTACAATGTACAATGTACAATGCACAATGCACAATGTATAATTTATAATGTGTAACGTGTAATGTGTAATGTATAATGTATAATGGGTAACGTGTAATGTGTAATGTATAATGTATAATGTATAATGAGTAATGTGTAATTTGTAATTTGTAATTTGTAATGTATAATGTATAATGTGTAATTTGTAATGTGTAATGTAAAATTTATAATGTATAATGTATAATGTATAATGTATAATGTATAATGTATAATGTATAATGTATAATGTATAATGTATAATGTATAATGTATAATGTATAATGTATAATGTATAATGTATAATGTATAATGTATAATGTATAATGTATAATACACAATGTAGAATGTACAATGTACAATATACAATGTATAATGTATAATTTATAATGTGTAACCTGTAATCTGTAATGTATAATAATGTTTTATATATAATTAATTATTTTTTGTTGTCCTTACTTGGTAAAACCGTTCCATACTAAATGTAGAAGTGGAGATTATTTGTCTGCTTCACAAACGTTCGCTTTCTTCTCTGTAATTGGTTTCCTTGCTTGACAGGCTCATCAGACAGGAGATAAATAATATATATATATATATATATATATATATATATATATATATATATATATATATATATATATATATATATATATATATATATATATATATATATATATATATATATATATATAGTTTACACCCTTGCAGTGTTCCGATTGTACTAGTTATCATAACGACTAAACGACTTGCTCATTACAATATTTCTGTCAAATTTGAATATGGCCGGATTACCAGTTTACGAGATAGGTAAAACAATAGAAAGAAATTAATAACTTTGAAGCCCTCTGGCGACCAAACGGTGCAACTCTGTATAGAGGTGACTTGATCTTAATCATTTTGGCTGAAAAATCTGTGATAGGTCGGTTGTACGTTGAATTCCGGGACAGCCTAACTATATATATATATATATATATATATATATATATATATATATATATATATATATATATATATATATATATATATATGCATGGGTGTAAGCTACCCCCACCTCTAACTTTTTTTTATCGTATTTATTTATCTGGCCGTTAGATAAATTCTTTTTTTTTTCAAAGGCCGATCTTTTTTTCAAATTTTTGTTGCTTTTGTAAAATTTTGCTTACCCTTTTAGTTTTTGCGCAAAATAGCTTTTAAGTTAAAGTTTGATGGAGAAATACAATACTTCATAAAATGTTTATCCATTACACATAGAAACAATAAGAAAAGTAAAATTGGTGTAATATTTAAATTGAAACAAATTAAATCTAACTCATTAATTGTTCAATATAGCAACCATTCACTTGCATTAAAGCTTCTAGTCTACGTAAAAAATTAAAACTTAATACGCTCTAAATTTTCCCTATTCATCAGTGAGGCAACAGCTTCTTCAATTCTATCCCACAATTGCTTCTCGGTATTTATCTCCCCCTTGTAAACATACGTCTTAATCTGCCCCCATAGTAAAAAGTCGCAAGGATTTAAATCTGGTGAACGTGCTGGCCAAGGAACAGGAGTATCGTGACCTCTGCCAATCCATTTATTGGGAAGTTGCTCACTAAGGTAATCCCTTACAATGCGTTCAAAATGGGGTGCTGCACCGCCATGCATGTACCACATATCACGACGTAATGCGATCGGCAAATCTTCTAAAAATTCTAAGAAAGTTTCTTGCAAGAAGTGTAAGTAGCCTTCTGCTGTTAGCCTATTAGGTAACCTTACGGGCCCAGTCAGATGACAATAAATAATTCCTATCCACACGTTAATTTTGAATTCGCGCTGAAAATGCCTTACATGAATTGCGTGAGGATGCATAATGGTGCTCATTATGAACATTTGTAACACCCCCACAACCAACCACCCCCCTCCACCACATGAAACATGACTCATCCGCAAAAAGCACCTTTTTGTGAAAGTCTGTATTTAGGCTTCTTTTCTGACGCATAATGCGTGCAAATAAAAGGCGTGCGTCATGATCACCAGGCAGCAGTTCTTGGACAGGTTGTAAATGGTGTGGGTGCAGTAGCTGTTGCTTCAGTATACGATTGACTGCTGTTTTTGGAATTCCAATTTGGCGCTCCAACAGCCTCGTACTAATGCTGGAATTCTCACTTACGATATCCAATAATTGCACTTCTTCACGAGGGCGGACGTTAGAATTACGGCCAGCATTAGGTCTGTGCACACTTAGCATTCCAGGCTCCCTTAGCCGTCTTTCGATAGACGCAAATGTTCTGCGATCAGGAGTTTGCCTATTTGAAAATTTCTCCCTGTAGACTTGCACACGTTTGCTAAAGTTATGTTGGCACAAACATAACACTAAAAACATATCTACTTGCACAGAAAAACTATAAACATGAGCCATATTCCTAAAAATTACCTTATTAGTTTGTCACTATACTATTAATGCATTAATAAGCTGTAGTGTCAAAATACTCATATATCAAACTCATTTCCATAGTAACAGGATTTACTTATTTAAGTATCGTTTAATGCAACTATCAGTGGTTAGCTTAATACCGTTTTGCGCAAAAACTAAGAGTAAACCAAATTTTACAAAAGCAACAAAAATTTGAAAAAAGATCGGTCTTTGACAAAAATGGACGTGTTACTTATCAAACCGCCAGAGAAATAAATACGATAAAAAAGTTAGCGGTGGGGGTAGTTTACACCCTTGCATGGGTGCAATTGCACTAGTTCTCATAACGACTAAACCACTTGCTCATTACAATATTTCTGAGAAATTTGAATATGATCGGATTACCTGTTTATGAGGTAGGTGAAAAAATAGAAAAAAAAATAACTTTGAAGCCCTCTGGCGGCTAAAGGGTGCAACTTTGTATAGAGGTGAGTTGATCTTAATCGATCTAATTTTCTAATTTTGGCTGCTAAATCTGTGGTAGGTCGGTGTACATTGAATTCCGGGACAGCCTCTCTCTCTCTCTCTCTCTCTATATATATATATATATATATATATATATATATATATATATATATATATATATATATATATATATATATATATATATATATACACACACTCAAAAAATTGTGGGAAAGCCGTCAGTTGCAAAATAAAACTCTTTATTAATAAGCAGACTTTTCGGAAAAGTTTCATCCATTGTCAAGGATATAACGTGAGTTGTACTATAACTAATTATGCAATAACAAACATGAAAAAAACTGTTTATAAATTTGAGGAAGTCGAAAAGTTCCAGACTGACATATGTCACTAAAAACTTAATACTATATGTATATATATATATATATATATATATATATATATATATATATATATATATATATATATATATATATATATCACACCGATAACTCAAAAAATAGTGGTCCGATTTTGATACAATTTGGGATGTACCTTCCTTTTGTAAGTGGCTTCGATAAGCTCGTTAGCAAGGAAAATCGATTCAGATTTTCCAAGAAAATTTTGTTTTCTTTAAAAAAAATTATCTCAAAAAATAGAAAACCCATGGTAACCAAATTTGGTATGTAAGTTAACGATGTTAAAAGAACACTAGATACCAAAATTTATAATTCTAAGTTACAAGAAAAAAAAGTTATCAAAAAGTATTTGGTGCCAAATCATTTCTATGACAATTCACTATCATAACGCACTTCAAGACTTTTTAATAGCTTGAGTTAGTTCGTTAGCTAGAAAAATCAGACTAGCTTTCCCAGAAAATTTTTGTATCTTCGAGAATAACAAAGCTATTTTAATGAAATTTGGTACGCGCGTTGCCCCCGTGTAGGCTATAGTATCGACGATGTTTCATGTTTCTAACTTTAAGAAACACTAAGTTAGTAGGGTATGATTTTTTTTATAAGAATTCGTCAGCGTAATGTACTTGCTTCGTCCAAACTTTTACATTGAATTAACTAATATTTGGCAAAAAGGCTACAATAAATCGTTAAAATAATCATGTTTATACTTGTTTCCTATTATTCTATTTTCGACACAAAACTTTTGTTTGCGTTTGCCAACAACAACGTGATCGAAAAGCATATTAACCCTCTTAGCGATAAAGTTACAACTAAGCATTTAATCATCGTAACAATCGCCAACCCTGACCTGTAGTGTTTGTTCTTTTAATTAAGACACTACCAATCGAAGAGATGTTATATATGGCAAACAAAAGTTCTCCCACACTAAGACAACCTGTCTCTTGTTATCCTTTCAGTGTTAACGCTAGACACCTCGTCCTATAAAGGAACCGAGAAGGGTATCTAACTGAACAAGCCGACATCTCGACACGGTGTGACATTTAATTAACTCAAGAATGGATCTATTTTCTTTAGAAGTGACCTTTTGTTGAAAGATACACATTGTTTTTGGAGCCATTTCGCGCTCTGCTACGGTGCTTTATTGTGCTTTTAGTACATTCTATTATTAAGACGTTAGCAACTCGTGCACAGATAAAGCTAGATCTAAGTTAACGTTCATTGACTGTATCATCCTGAATTTGTGAAACCTTTCAATAATCAATACAACTCGACTGCTCCATTCTATATTAGTATTCGACCTCATTATAATAGAGTGTTTTTTCTAGATTTAAAGTATACATTGAAATAGCATTTATAAGCGCAGTGTGAAAACACATTAACCGAAACAATTAAAGCTAAAATAAGACAAAAATGTACGGCAAGGATACACATTACCGACACGTTTGTTTATTTCGCCCATAGAAAACACATTAAATAGACTAGAAGAGAATAGAACAGCATTGAAAATGAAAAACTCGGGACGCAGCAAGTGCGTTATGGTAGTGAATTTTTATTAAATGCTTCAAATTTGAATAACTCAATTTTCTATAAACTTAGAGAGTTTAATTTGGTGTGTAGTAAGGTCTTTCCTAAGGCAAGATATTCAACAAATTTGATTAAAATAACTTTGTAATTTTCGGAGAAAAAAAATTGTCGAAAGAAAATTTAAAATTGGAATAACTCAATTTTCTATAAACTTAGAAAGTTGAATTTCAGTACGTAGTAGGATCTCTCCCAAGGCAACATATGTAGTAAAATTCGTTAAAACAGCTTTGTTACTTTCGGAGAAAAAATTTTTTTTCAAAAGAAAACCCCGTCCAATTCTTCTGGCTAATGAACTCAGCCAATCCATTAATAAAAGAAAGCCACTTGCCAAGTTTCATAAAAATCGGTTAATTATTTTTTGAGTTATCAGACGGATACATACATATATACATATATATATATATATATATATATATATATATATATATATATATATATAACATATACAAATTCAAACTGACCCCGGATATGGGCTCTAGGGGTCCTAGTTCGCGCTCATTTGCAAAAATTTTTGCAAAGTCTCACCATCGATACCTCTCTATTAGTGATTTTGTTTAATAAAAATGCACTAAAAACATTGCGACTAGTCGTTTATGAGGGAAAAAGAATTCTCTAAAGAAAAGGTTCTATACAGTTTTCTTCTAAAATTCCCCAATTCATTATTATTTGAAATACTTAGGTACTATTCTTCCATAAGCGTAATATTAAATGTGGAGATAACTTGGCGGCCGAATCGCCCATGGCCACACTGTCTCTATCAATTCACTGTAGAAAAGACGAGTGAGGTTTGCAAATCAATCATAAAGACGGAAGAGAGGACAAAAATCTAAAGTGAATGTACGGAACGCTTATCCGGTGGACCATGAGTGGGTTTTAGTTGGATAATAAGTAAGTAAAATAGTATAGCAGTAAGAATAAGCAAAGCGACATTATTAACAGTAAAGACTGAAAAAGCGGCAATTCACAAGTAGAAGCAATGGAAACCACGTGTGTTGAGTATGAACGAGTATTAGGAAGAAACGATTGACTATTAATAAACTAGTAGCAAAAAGGATAAGCATTAAACCATCACTAATGTTACATTTATTAAGGGGTGGCAGCGACATATATGCACAAATAGTTGCAACATGCAATCGTTGAAATTTATTCTTAGTCAATACTACAAATATTAAAATTAAGGGGTGACAGCGACATCTATGCGCAAATAGTTAAAACATGCAATCGTTGAAATTTATTCTTAGTCAATACTACAAATATTAAAATTTTCTACAAACTTAGAGAGTTTAATTAAACACGTAGTAAGGTCTTTCCTAAGGCAAGATATACACAAAATTTCATTAAAATAGCTTTGTAATTTTTTCGAAAGAAAATTTAAAATTTAAATGACTCAATTTTCTCTAAACTTAGAAAGTTGAATTTTGGTACGTATTAAGATCTCTCCTGAGGCAACATATGTAGTAAATTTCATTAAAACAACTTTGTTACTTTCGGAGGAAATTTTTTTGTCGAAATAAAACTCAAAATTTTCCCGGAAAACCTCGTCCGCTTTTTCTGGCTAACGAACTCATCCAAGCCATTAATAAAAGAAAGGCACTTGCCAAGTTTAATCGAAATCGGTTAATTATTTTTTTAAATATCAGACGGGTATATATATATATATATATATATATATATATATATATATATATATATATATATATATATATATATATATATATATATATATACATATAAAAATTGAAACTGACCCCGGATATGGGTTCTAGGGGTCCTAGTTCGCACTCATTTGAAAGAATTTTTGCAAAGTCTCACCATCGATACCTCTCTATTAGTGCATTTTTTTAAATAAACGTTCACTAAAAGGAGAGCGTTCCATTGCTTAAGTATGCAGATGACAGATTTAAGGAGGAAAATAAAAAAGAATTGCAAGGGGTCATCGTTGTGCTGGATGGTATCTTTAGCAGAATTAAACTAAAAATCAATATTCCGAAAAAAAATCCATGAAACGAATTAAGGACATGACTACGAAAATGGATATAAAGCTAAATTGTCAACAACTTGAACAACTAGAAATGTTTTCGTACCTTGGAAGTAGGGGTTATAATCCCCGGCTCCCGACATTTCAATCCCGAAATCCCAAATTTAGCCCCGAAAAAATCACGATTTAGTCCCGAAATTTTTATATTTTTAATTTAAAAGTATTAGCAGTAAAAATGTTATTTTTAAAGGCCTGTCCATGTGATATTTCATTTTTTTTATATTACTGGAAAAAATTCGCGCCCGCGGGGTTTGTGAATAGTGTGCGTACGTGCAGTTTGCCGATCGCGTTTCAGTAATATAGGGGATTCACCGGCGGGGCACAACAACTGATCCAGTATTAGTGATGGGAAAAACTGTTATATTTCTTTAACAGGTGGAAACAGTTACTGTTATTTATAAATAACAGTTAAATATAACAGGTTCAAAATAACAGTATGAACTATGAATTATTAATTTTTTATAATAATTCCACGTAGACGTAGTAACAGTAGCGACAACAGCACTAACAACAACGAAAAATGTATTTCGAATTTTCTTTACTAATTAAGTATTAGTTAAGCATTGAGCTATTGAAAACCTCTATAGCCATCTTTTCCTTGAAAATGAGAGTTATATGAAATACATGAATTATTGTAAGCAAAAAATAAAATAAATATATATTTTTAAAATTAAAACTATTTTTTTCTCTCTACCTATAGGGTGAAGTGTGTCTGGTTTCAACTATACCAGGTACAGGGAATATTTTTATAATTTTATTAAAAGTGGTACTGTTCCTGAGATTTTTGAAGTTTCAGCGATTAGTAGTAGTAGTGTCTGTGTCCGTATGCCGTATCCCCATCAACAAGCTGTTAAAATTTAAGTTTCATTGTAGCGACGATCCTACGTTCCCAAAGCTGGGAGCACACTAGTAGGAGGTGTTAAGTAATATGTTATGAAGTAAAGTCCGCTCTATACTCAATACCCATACATATTTAGGATTCCCAGTCTCATGTCCATTCATCCTGTTATAACAGTTGCGGATGAAAACCGATGTTGATTCATCGTAGCTAGTTGCAGTGCAACAGAAACAGATAAGAGTCAGAGTTCTAGTGTAAAGCGCATGAGCAAATAGATTTCTGCTGTAGTGTTTCTGTAACCTGTTATTTTTATATATCCATAACAGGTTGCTACTGTTGCGGATCTGAAACAGGTAAAAAATAAAAGATTGTTAAATAACAACCCATCACTATCCAGTATACGTAATTCTGCGTCAGTAGTTTGCGAAGCACCGTTATATGCGCTTGATATGGAGTTGTCAGCATAACAACTAACCAGAAAAGGAGTTTAAAGCTAATGTGACATCCTTAAACTTCTGAAATAAGGTATGTGGTTCGTATTTTTTTTTAAGTTGCTGTTGAACCTGATCAGCCTTATATAAACAATGTTGCGTCGGTTATTTGTGGAGGGCGCATTTATGCATTTGGCTTTGGCATCAAGTATACAGCAACAACATAGGGAACAGTCTTCCTATGCTGTGATACAGCTGTCAGTGTAACAACTTACAAGAAGGAAAAGTTTGAAGCTAATGTAAATACTTTTTATTTATACTCCTGTAATAGGGTATGTGATGGTTGGTATCTTTTTTAGATTTGCTGTTTTTTGTTGTTGATGATACGCACTTACGAAAATAGATGGCGATGATGAATATGTCATTCACCCTAAGAAAAATGACGAAAAATCTTCTATGTAGCAACATTTTTTGATTTCAAAAAATAAACAAAACCCAAACGCGAAATGTGAATACTGTAAAAAAAATAATTGGTATTAAAGGAGATTCTACTTAAGGCCTACATGTCCATTATAATTCAAAACATCAAAGAACAGGCGGCGTCATCTTCAAAACAATTAATTATCAAGTTCGAGTACTGTTGACACAATTTTTGAAAAGAAGGGTGACAGAAACAGATGTTGATGATGATTATGGCATCACCCGTAGCACTTTGCTTAGAGAAACAGAAACAATTTAATGATTAGCTCAATTCTCCTCCCGATAAAATTTCAATGGATGCCGTATTAGCTCGAATGACCTCGCTTGATGGTTTATCGTTTAGAGTATTTATTGCTTCAATAGATCTTAGACTAGGCCTTGGTGCTAGATGATTTGTCGATATACCCAAATCTGTAACATTTATCCGCAACCGAATATTGTCATATCACAAGAAAATGTCAAACTATTATGTACTCCTAGTTCACACGATAAAAGGGTAAATATTTCAACTTGATATTAGACGGGTGGACATCTTCCGCGAACAAGAGATACTTATATGTTAATGTACACAGTTTTGATAAAAAATCAAAATTTTTGAATTTAGGTTTAGCCCGAATAAAGAGTTATTTACCTGCAAAGACCTATGCCGACCTTCTTAAAAAGAAACTTTAAGAGTTTGATATTTCTTTGGACAATGATGTGGTGTGCATCGCCAATGATGGTGCAACTGTTATGAAAAAGTTTTTTTTTCTATTAATAGCTTAGATGAGTTCGTTAGCCAGGAAAATCGGACAAGGTTTTCCGGAAAAATTTTTAGTTTTACAAAGATATTTCGATGGAATTTAGTGTACATATTGCTTTGGGAAAGACCTAACTATGTGCCAAAATTCAGCTTTCTAGGTTTACAGAAAATTGAGCTATTCAAATTTGAAACATTTATCTTTAATATCACCGTGTTTCATTGACAATGGAAAACCTGGCTTATATGAGATCTAGTATGTCGTTGCCTGGCAACAAAACATTTGATATTATTGCGCAGGTCTGTTACACGCTGTAAGTGACCTTTATCGTATGGTATTAGATTGTTTATATGTTTATCTGCTTGAGTTGGCAAATTATTTGTTTTATTTGGGAATTTTTTATATACAAGTGCAAATTATTCCTTTATTAATGTTAGTGGGTGGACTAAACGGTGTTTGTTATGTTTTATCAACACATATAAAGGATCGAAGTTTCACAAAAAGGACTGATATGCAACAGTTTTAGTTGAGTTTATGGTTCAACGGTCCACAATTTTTAGCTAATTTTCGTACAAAAAATTCGCCAATGGGGAGACCGCAACTTAAGGATTTTAAAAATATTTCTTCAAATGAGCGCAAACTAGGCCCCCTGGAACCCATATCCGGGTTTACGTTCAGTTTTGATGTGTTTACAGATATACAGGGTGACGCATTTCTACGGTAAAGCTCAATATAATTATTATTATACAAGAGACGAGAAAAATTGTATAAGTTAATTATAGGGTGTCTTCAGCTGCCTCTTATAAAATTATTTTGACAATCAACGGCTAGCCCATAAGTCGCTGGTGATCCCTACATTTTTTTTTCGAACAGCCTTATTTTATTGCATTTTTTATCGAAATATGTTTGTAAGAAAAAAAATCAAGACGCAGTAAGTGAGTTTTGGTAGCAAATCTTCATTAAATGCTTCAAATTTCAATAACTTAATTTGCTATTAACCTAAGGTTTGCTGGCTAGGAAACCAACATTTAAAGTTTATTGTCGGAAAATTTTTTGTACATTTTCAAACAATAAGTCATTGATAAAATATAGCACATTGTTTCTACTATGTAGGTTATACCGGTAACCAAACTGATGGCTGCTTGCATTAAAAAGACATTTGATATTCAAAGCATTTTTATAAAAATTTACTGCCATAACGCACTTGCTGCGTCCAGACTTTCATATCTCATAAACACATGTGTGTCTTTAAATTTTTAACCCAGAGTCTAAGTAGGTACCATCAAATCTGTTTTCTGTGTGGTTTTTCGCTTTGCGGTATCCTTAAGCTTTCTATCAGGGTATAAATTTACAATCAAGGACAAAGCTTAATGTGTTTTTTAGAACCATGTTAGTACGCAAGTTAAATAAATACTACTTGCTGTTTTATTAAATGTAGAAAAATTTCTTATTACTGATCATAAACTAGAAGTAAGGTTAGAGGTCATTCGACTTCTGCGGGACCTATTCCAACATCTTTATAATTAATTATTTTATCTCTGTGTGGATAGCTTTGGCCTGTTGTGATTTCAGTAGTGCCCAGGTTATTTTTTGTCTTTAATAATACTTTCGCTTGAGTAACAAAAAAATTAGCCTCCCTATTATATCAATTTTTCTTAGCTTTACGGGAATGCTATGATTTATTATTTAGAATGGCAGCATAAAAGGATCGTGATTTCTGATCTCATTTCCTTTTAAACTCTGAGCGCTACTTATTAAATTAGATTTATATCTCTACTTAAACATTAATTTCTTTCACTCTTTATCTTCATTGTTTAAATGAAATGAAATGGCAAGCAGAAATAATTAATGGCAGGACAATTTATAATGGAAAGAGAAATGACTATTTCAATAATTAAGCCATTCGTTTAGACAAGAAGAGAGTCACCATACCACCACTGATAGTTTCAGTCAGTGACGTGTCACTTCGGTGAAGGGTTACTGATACAGGAAACTTGAAAACCGATTACTTAAAGCGTTCCTGTTTAAAGCAAGGGGAATATTATTCAAAAATTACATGAATTTTGGGAAAA